>JAPTHA010169428.1:0-16057 GCA_029814585.1 Gymnapogon annona | reverse complement strand
TTTTCCTGTTTGTGTATGCTGTTCATTGTTAAAAATGCATACTTAAATTGTTATATGACATGCAAATAAAAATATTTTAAAAAAACAACAACAACAACAGATGCTCGTCTGTCCTAGTTGCTCCTGCAAATCAGGCTCGCAATGTCTCTGAGTGAATGTTTGGTCTTAGGCTTGTTGAGCTTGTATTACAAACCCCCAAAACTGAGGATCTGAGCTGTGCTCTTCAGTATTGTCTGTTTACATTGGTACATTGTTACCGTCCATCTCATTTATTTCTTATTTATATTTACTGTGTGAATTTTTGTTGTCACCTTGCACTGCAGCCACTCATGCCTTTGGATTCACTCAGCAATTGTGCACTTTTCTATTTCCATATTTATTTTGGGTTATCAGTTGCCAATCTATGACATTTCGTTACCAGATTCATTGTGCGTGTCTGTGTGATGACAGTAAAGGAAGTCTAAGTCTATTGTCATTATATTTAAAGCCGGCTCTTCCGTCTGTAATGTAATGCTAGATTTGTCTCACAGCATGTGTGTGTTGAAAAAAAATTCAGCAGCTCAGTAGAACATCTGCTCTCAGACCAAGAAGCCTGAATTCAACACCAGAGGCGACTTCTCACTGTATATTATTAATTAATAATCGTCATTCATTAACTAAATTCCCTTCTGTACTTAAAAAATTATTTGAAAAAACTAACAGCCACACAAAATAAACTCCCTCAATGTAAGTTCAACAAAAAAGTCATTATGTATTGCTATAAATAATGTGTTTAGCACGGGCCATTCATTCATCTATTTCCTTCATTGATTATATTTATTTTAACTGACACAAACTTAAATCCAGAAGGCTCAAAAAAGATGACAAAACAAAAGATCATCTCTTTGTGTATTGTTATGGCAGTTTGGTCTCACATTCTAACGTGCTCAGGTTTTAAAGGCTTTACTTTTATTATGACCTCCATAGAGATAAACATAGCCATTCTGTTCTTATGCTATGACTGACAGTTTAATGTTTTGAGAACCAACTTCATGTTTTGAGAACTACCTAGATGAGGTGAGGTCAGTAACCTCATTTATATTAATAATTATTGGTTTTGAGAACAGGCATAACCTGACATTACACAAACTGGCGTCTAGAGTCTGGAGTCTATTTTGAATGTTCTTTTGTAAACTCAACCAGACAACTGATGTTCTGTGTTTGACCTGTACCAGGATGAATTAATCTTTTTACATAAACCAACTGAGAGACTTTGAAACACTCTTTGAAGATTTTATTTTACATTTCAGGAACAATTTCCATTACACTGTCAAAATGTTTGATTATACACTGCATTTAGATTAGAATTATGTCAATGTCTTTCACATTTGACAATTAATCCATTAATTTTGTTTAACAGCTTTGGATATTTTAAAAAAAAATCTTCCTTGTGCATAAAGACTGAGTTAAGACTTAGTTATCCAGTAATATGGAGACACTTGTCACAATTATAACAAATGATCACAGAAATATTTTTTTTTTCAACATGAGCAAGGTTTAATGAGTTTTTGGGTGTGTCACAAACACTTTATTTTATCAGAGTTCTCTACTAAGGACATTTCCCTGAAATTTGTTTGGATTTTCATGTGCCGTATTTTCTTCTCTATATTACTTTTACACTGTAGTTTACATGTTATGTTGTGTTATCTTTATGACTAAAATCACCTAACATTGTAACTTACTTACCAACTAAATTGTTTATTATTCTAGATGGAATATTTTCTGCGTTACAGAGTGTTTTGGTTCTCAGATATCAAATTTTAATGTCTGCAGTATGAACTGTTCAACCATAATGCAAAAGATTTTTTATATTTTTTTTATAAACCAAACCACCGAAAGAAGAAAATACTACATAAAAATTACAATTACATATACATAGTACTCCCACATTAGGGTCTTCGCAGGCCATTGCGTGGTCCGCTCTCGGGTCCTAATAAGTCCCTACAGTATGTCGACGTACTGCGCATGCGCATTGTAGCGAGTTGCGTGCGAAAACACTTCCTGGTGCTATAATTTATCTTGTTTGCTCATCCTGGTAATGTAGTCGTCACATATATGTATTTGTTGGGTTTAACTCAACAACGTTACTATGCGTTTCCACCGTTGTTTTTGATTGCCGGATATTTTAAGTGTCTGTTTTGTGAGTTCGCACAGCGCCGTTTTTAGCATAAACAGCTTCCGTGTTCTATGCGGCTAATGTCACTCTGCAGAGATCCGAGGGTCCGTTTCACAGGATAAATGTTCCTGATACTCATGTAGGAGCCGCGTGAACACAAAGGAGCAGAAGACAAGTGCTGTATTTGTTTCAGGGCCTTCGACAGGTATGTGTATTATGCTACCGAGGTGCATTTCTCTCCAATGGCGTGCACCTCCTAGCGGTGTCCGCCAGATGGCAGTGTTCAGTTCTTTACATATTGTTTTCATGGTTTACCTCCGGTTTTAAACCTCAAATACCGGATCAGCTGCCACTGACCAAAACTAATCGATTTAATGTTTATTACCCTTCGAACCACTAATGTTCATTAAAAATCTCAAGGTGAAAATAATAAACGGCGAGGAGTCATTTAATAAAGTTTAAAAGAACAAATCATTTTGAATTCGCCACAAAAATGCTTCAAAGTGTACTGTGATTTATTTTTTATTGATGTTATTTTGCCATAAATTAGTGGGGGGAAATAACGTCTTTATTTCATGTTAAGTGTAAAATATAGAACATTCTATAAATCAGATTCAGCAGTGTGTCATAATTATTAAACACCAGACCTTAAAATCCAACCTCTGCCATTTTAGGCGGAATTTTATAACGCTCTGTTAGTCACAAATACACTACATAACCTGAAACCAACAGGTTTGCTACTGTTCTGATCGATGCCCAAAAGTGTCAAATCAGTGTCTGTCAAAGCAGGACTGTGTTTTTCTCATTGTCATTGTTTCTTAAGTTGCCTGTTCTTCTGTTCAGTAGTTTAATGCTGGATTCACCGCACAGGAGGTGTGTGTCTGTTGCTGTCTCCAGGCATCGTCAGCTGTGTGACCAAGAAACATGATGTCAATAGAAGAGGTAACTTTAACATCTCTCATTATGGATTTCCAGAAAACTGTCATTCCTAGAAGGAGATTTGATGGGATTCTGATGATGAGTTTTCACCAATAACATCAGTAGGTAAAGCCAAAGTAAAAGTAAATAAATAAAGGTTTTTTACCTCAAAAAAACCCCTCAAAGCTTAAGTTGGTTAGCATATCATTTTGACTCTATTTGATTCTGGGCACATCTTAGAAATCTCAAATCTCCCCGTACTAAGCCATCTCATGTCAGTGTGTAGTAAAATCTCAGAGTAGTTGTCTAGTTGTTAGGTAGTTGTTTTTAGTAGCCTCTTCCTGATGTGCTCCAGATGTGTGTCTTGAAAGAGATTTTGCATAAAGAGAAGGGGCGTATTTCCCTGCCACATCATTATCTCTTTCATTTTCAGTATTTTTACACATAAATGCTTTTACACATTTTTCTACCCACTGGCCCTCACCCTTTACCACTGATAGACAGCAAACCAGCGCAAAGGTTTGATTGACAGTTAGTTAACCATTTCAGGAATGGAGGAAGGATACTTGTAATTTTGCTTGGTTGGAAATGTAGTGCTGTTCGAGCAAGTGACGAATCTACTTTGTATTATTACATTATTGACTCTTAGTGAGAGCTCCTGGATAAGACCTCTGAGGCACCGGCAGGTGACGAGCAACCCGTTGGAGACCCTTGGACTAGTTCTATTTTTAGAATACTCCTGCAGCCACCTCCCATGATCCCTATGGGTGTCCAGGTAGCCTCGGGCACAGTGTTGGTGACCCCTGATCTAAGATCTGAATCACAACTTCTTCACCTGTTAAAAATGTACGATCATTGAAAATGAAATTTTAACAAGTTTTCCCCAGTGGTAAACACTGTTAACACACTGCCATGAGACTGTGATCTGTCAATTACTGCTATTAAATGCAATGTTGCGCGATCACAGCTCAAGAGAGGTAATTAAACCAGAGGGTACTCGCCAGGTATTTTGCAAAGGGCAATATGGCTCTTTTTGTCCATGCACTGAAGTGTAGATACCTAATCACATTGATAAACATCACAATAAAATAATTGTGACGAAAATGCACGTGAATATACTCATAAATAGAGCAGTAATTAGATCATTACGCTTATGTGTTTTGGTGTCTTTTATCTCACATTGTCTCTGGGTGTAATTGCAGGAACCTCACTTGTTGGAGGAGTGTGACAAAGAATTCAGCACAACCAGTCAATTACAGACTAATCCGGGAATTCTCACTGGAGAAACACCATACCTGTGTGAGCAGTGCGGGGAAACATTCCCTCTGTTGTCTGACCTGAGTTGCCATCAACTCATTCACACTGAAGAGAAGCAGAATCACTGCGCTGAATGTGGGAAGTATTTCACCCGAAGATTAAACCTAATTGCCCATCAACGTATACACACTGGAGAGAAGCCGTACACTTGTGAGCAGTGTGGGAACACATATCGCAGGAAATTGCAACTAACTATTCATCAAAGAGTTCACACCGGACAGAAACCCTATGCCTGTAAGGAGTGTGGGAAAACTTTTGACATATTGCATACCTATAAAAACCACATGCGCATTCACTCTGGATATCGGCCGTACAGCTGTGAGGATTGTGGTAAAGCGTTCATTACACTCTCTCACCTCAAGCGTCATCAGCTAGTTCATAATGGAGAGAAGGAGCATCGCTGTAGTGACTGCGGGAGACAGTTTGTCCAGCAGGAGAGCCTAATCATGCACCAGCGTATCCACACCGGAGAGAAACCCTACATTTGTGAGCAGTGTGGTAAGGGCTTTGCAAATCGGAGTAACTACAAAAGGCATATAAACACCCACACCAGAGAAACTGTCTTCCACTGTCAATACTGTCAGAAAATGCTGACTTCCTACAATGGGCTCAAAATTCATGAACGTATTCACACGGGGGACAAACACTACCAGTGCGAATTCTGTGACAAAGTCTTCAGTACGTCGTCACATCTCGTGAAACACCGCAACATTCATACTGGACACAAACCATACTGGTGTGACCGCTGTAAGAAAAACTTCACCTGGTCTGTGCAGGTGAGGAATCATAAGTGTGTGCAAGAGGTTGCGTCATGTCTCAACACTACCACGTCACCTCAACCAGACCAAGGAGGAGGAGACAGCTATCAATAACTCAGATGAGTTTTCATAGCTTTTTACATTACAGACCAGGTTTACTAATGCAAAGAGAGAGTCTATTTAAATTTAATGAGTAACAGATTTGATTGGAACCTCATGAAGGTGATTGAAACATTGGGCTGAAACTGACTTAATATAAGTCCTCAGTTTACTGAGGGCTTTGTCAAAAGGATCAGTAAAGTTCTATCTAAAGTGGTGTTACAGTGATTTAACATGGATTCAGCAACATTCAGAAGAGTCACCAATAGAATATTTTCAGTCATCCGTCATTTACTATTCCTTCAGAATAGTAAATTTATATAATATATAATTGGTGAGGTGTAAAGGTGGTGTTTTATGGTCTTCTTATGTTATTTGGATTTTTGGAGGCAAAGCCTCATGTTCGCATCCTGGTGACTTCAGACTGAACATGGATGTAGAAGAAATACAATTATAATTAGATTATAATTATAAATGGCTGTTTTTACCTGCTGTATGATTTTTCTATATTAATATAAGTTAAATGTTTTATGAGTTACATTCATAAATGTTAATCATGTAAACATCTAAAACTCCAATTCATAGTAAATGAATAAGAGGTTAATTAAAGAAGTATGTTTGAACAAATTTTTCTGAGTGTCTTGTTTCTTACACAAGTGTGTGCCTTAATTTCAGATTTTTTAAAAAATAATTTATTACAGTTGCTTTTGTTACTTTAATTTCTTACTAAACTGGAAAAATCACATCTGTCTCCCTCCACAGATACTGTTTCAACCTTAATGGTCATGCTCTGACTCTGTTCAGAGGACATATTTCAAGACTCCAGTCAAGTTGGTCCTGTTTCTTTTAAGTCCACTGTCTAAGATTTAGGGAGTGGTATCTTAACAGTATGGTAACTATGACTTATAGTAATGTAACAACCAGAACAGTCAAATTCAACACCAACAATCACTAATCAGAGCATCTAAAGGGTGAAGTGCTTTATTTGTATGTCATAATACACAGAATCATGGTGAGCACTACTGAAGTAACATGCTACCCTAGAAACTACTGTTCGTGGTGTACTTCACGTTGTGGCTCAGACAGCAAACAGTGATTCTGCATATTGGAACTGGATACCCCCCACCTACAGCAGTCGTTGTGGAGCTCCATAACAACAAAGGATCTTCAAGACTGATTTACACCAATGTCGATGTCTCCTGTCCTTACACACAGTAGAACAGTAAAGAGTTTATCACCTCACCAGTGCAAAAATGCATTAAAGACAATTATCACATCATCTTATTTGGTGGTTTGCTGGTTTCTTTACATTATATATATATATATATATAAACACATATGCACACACAAAGACAGTCCATCCAATGTTATTGTGAATACATGGAACACTTCACATGTACTGCATCAACATAAACTCAGCCATCATGAGGAACCCCACTGTTCCAACCACACACTTTGTATTAAAGGAACACCGAAACATGTCTGGTATGAGAAAATGTAAGAGTAATCAACTTTAAAAATGTCTTACGGGTTACAAAATTAAAAAATGCATTATGTCACTGACATAAATCAAAATACATGGTGTGATATGGTGTGACATGGTGATAAAGAGTAAAACCAGGTGTGTAGATTTGATTGGCTTTACGTGTCCAAACCTTGGCAACAGCAGCAAATATGTACACATTAATTTATGTCATTCACACATACACACATTCGTAATATATAAATAGTTCTTCATTTAAAGGTGACTGATATCAGCATCTTTTAAACCATACAAATCACACAAAGGTCATTACTTTGGAGTATTTTGTTGTTTCTGTCAGGAAATGACCATATTTGGACAAAGGGGTTGGAACTCCACTGAGCAAACGTTAAACTAAGCACCAGCTTAATGACTTGCTTTGGTAAACATGATCAAGAATTTGTATGACAACATCCTTCAATGGTGCTGTTAGTGTCACAACCAGAATTACATTCACTTAAAATGTCAAAGTTCAACTCAGAAGGTTAATAAGATGTAAGAGCAGCACAGCATCCATGATACTGAGTTACACAGTATCCTTTTACATCATGAATGCCTATTATAGTGTGCATAATGTTTCCTTTCATATGTGTGTTGAACCATTTCACCAGTTAGTAAACAATGGAGGGTAACAAAATAAATAAACAACAAAAGTCTTCATTTATGGAAGAATATGTATGAATCAGGTGACACTCTTTCAAGGAGAGTGTTGTGCAGAAGTGGATATAGCATTTCAACACCTATTTACTACCTGTCACACATACGCTACAGTGTATTTCATGTTCACCATTAATTATTAACACAAACAGTAAAGTTCCCAACTGGATTTAACTCAGGTAAGATTATTCCATCAGACAGTTAACGCAATGAATAATATATTTCAGATACAACAAGTTCTTTAACTCAAAGTAATACGACGAGTGGATTCGTATTTGTTACACATCCATCAGCTTGATGCAGAGCATAAACACTGGAGTGTGTTTCAATGGAAAAAGCTCATGTGGTCTGATGAATCCAGACTGAATGTGTTCCACAGCGATGGGGGCATCAGGGTTAGAGGAGAGGTGGATGAGGTGATTACCCATCATGCCTAGTGCCTAAAGTACAAGTCTATAAGTGCAGTGTTCTCTTCTGGGACTGGGTGTGTTGGTCAGGTCTAGGATCAATATAACGTGTCCAAAATTGATAGAAATACATGCCTTGACAATGAATAAGGTTATGAAAACAATGCCATGTCAAAGGCAGAGTCTAATTAAAGGTAAAGGCAATCCAACAACACAATGGAGATTAGTCTACGTATACAGTGTATGTTACCATTTTTTATACGCATATCAACAAATGTACTTTCTAGCTGTATGGTGATTATGGTGGAAGGTGCGATTGTCAATGAAACGGCCAATCAAACACAACAAAGCCTAATAATATCCTGTTAATGGGTAAATCATTAAAATATAAATGAGTTCATCTTTTTATAGCAAAGTTAAAATGCCACAAATGAGATGTCAAAACATGTGAATCGTTTCCCGAGGAATTGAAATATAACAAATAGAAAATTACAGATATTTAGTGAGTAAAATCTGTGTATAAAAGAGCTTTTAAAATTGTGAACTACTGCTGACTTTGTACTGATTGTGAGTCACTGTGGTCCGTCTCACACCGGTGCCGCCTCACTTGGCTCAACCAGGTGAAGTTGGTCTTACATCGGTCGCACCAATAAGGTTTCTCTCCGGTGTGAACGCGCTCGTGAGTGGAGCAGTCTGACGACGTGATAAAAGCCTTGCCACAGTATTTACACTTATAGCGTCTGTCTCCGGTGTGAACGCGTTCGTGCGACTGGAGTCCGCTGTAGGTGGTCAACACCTTCCCGCAGTGCTTACAGGAGAAGGTGGTGATTTTGGTGTGGATGTTCCTGTGGACTTTGTAGTTACTCAGGTTGGTGAAACTCTTCCCGCAGTACTCACAGCTATACGGCTTCTCTCCGGTGTGGATACGCAGGTGGGCAGTGAGGTCCACCCGCTGGATGAAGCGTTTCCCACACTCGCTACAGCGGTGTGGCTTCTCCTCGGTGTGAATGAGCTGGTGACGGCTGAGGTTGGACAGCTGGGTGAAGGACTTCCCACATTGCTCACAGATGTAGAGTTTGTGTCCGGTGTGGGTGAGCTGGTGTCGTCGGCTGTTGCTCGCTGATGCGAATGTCTTCCCACATATACCACACGTGTATCGTCTTTTCCCGGCGTGAACCCTCTGATCAGCATCCAACGGACTCTCTCCACTGAATTCTTCGTCACAGTTTGGATTTTCCTGCACAATTACAAACAATACAACTGTGAATCAAATGGCATAAAATTCAAACCACTGAAATTAATACATGTGAATCAAAGACTTATGACAAATTCAAGAAGAGCAAAATTTCACACACGTGCAAAATATCCCGATTGGTATTTACTGTTAAGTAATAAACAGATTTCATGGAACTGAATCAGTTTACCCTATCAGCTTCAAATCCTGCATGAGTCTGTCTATTTTTAGACATAGGTGATTAAAGGTGTATCCAAACAAATCAATTCAGATTCATTCATACATTAAAACACATACAGATATATTATGGTAAGATACAAACAGTGGCTATTTGTATTATGTTCTGGAACAGGAGCCGATGAACTTTGATGCTTTTATATCCATCAGCGCAACCACATAAACACGACACACTTGTGTTCAATTTCATATCAATCTGACTTTTTCAGCATAAATAACAATATCCTGTCAGATATGTGCCCAGAGACAAATAATTACAACTACACAGTAAGAACATGTTAATGCAAGAGGAATTTACACATGACTTTTAAATTGTATCCTCATTATATTTGTTAGCGAAAAAATGGAAAGACATATTGTACTTCAGCTTGTGGATGCAAACAAACACATAGGATGAGGACAGTTCATATTTACATTTAGTTTTTGCCCCTTGGCCATCAGTTATGGCTAAATTAGTCATTCATGTTTGGGTTTTAGATGCAACTCAGAAATCTCTTGGACAAGATCTACATCTTAAACCCATCTTAAACAGCAGCAAAAACCCAGGTCACCTTTTGTGTTGAAGACATGCCTGTAGGTCAGATGCTCTTCTGCACAACACACAACACACAAACACCTCCTGTAAGAGAACCCAGCATTAAACTACAGACAGAAGAAGCTGCTTCAGAAACAATGGCTGTAGAATGACACGATACTACTTTAATTTGCTGCGCATAGCAGAGCTGCTGACTCTAAACCACCATTAAAATATGAAAATAAAATCCAACTGTCACTACTGTTGGTACGTAGATTAATGTAGATCCCCAGCATGTCTGGAGAGAATGCAGAACTCCCTTTGCAAACATTTCGGTAAGAGTGAAAGCAGCTCTCAAGATCATTCCCATGCAGTGATGACAGGTTAAAACTGAATGTCATTATAAATAAAACGGACATTAACATTTACTGGATGTACCATTTCTGTTAAAGTGATTGAAAACATACATTCATAATTGTGTCCTTTATAATAATAGGAAAACATACGGTACTAAGAGACATGGCCTTTACACTATACATAACTTCTTAAAAGGAAACAGCTTTACAAATAAAAAACAAACGTCGTAAGCCTGGTTTTTAAAAACCCACTACACTAGAAGCTTATAATTAACAGAAAACCGTGAATAGATTCAATGGATTAGATTCGAACAATAAACACTAGAATGACCATTGAAATCATAGTATTAATAAAGACAAAGCATAATATAGCCATTATTTGCGCTCAGAAGTACCCTAATTAATGCGCATGCGCGGCTGCACCCTTCCTGTCCAAAACCAGTGGTGTCACTTTTTTTGTTGTGTCTTTACTGACGATACAAACCGGACAAAGACTACGGAAGCGCAGATCTGCCACGGGATTAAAAAAAAAAAGTCGTTCGAACGATTTTCTCGTTCGAACGACTTTACCTGTGACCTCCCATGATGCATCAGTGCTGGTTAATTCGCTATGACTTTGATTTACGGAGCAGTTCGGAACACCGGCGCGCCGACCGGAGCAGGTCTCACCTTCACCCGAAGTTCATCCAGTTGAATTAATCACACAACAATTCGGGAGCAGACACGAACTGTCCTCGGAACGTATGTCACTGGTTTGATCCGCACTCAAAACGGTCCGTGTAGCAACAACTTCTCCTTGCAATGCATTCTATTTTTAAAGTATGTTTAATAAATATGAATGAAATCTAAAAATTATTATGATCTATAATGGTTTTGTCTCTATCACTGCTTGACAAAATAATCAAACTATAGTACTGTTCTGTGTCACGACTGACTGCAATTAACCATTATTTTCATTTCACGAATGCTGATTGTATCATACACATCTATATTTGTATTCGGATGATTCTATAGTATGAAACCCCTGACCATGAATGCTTATATGTTGAAATTATAATTTTATGTTGTGGCTGAAATTAATCTTTTGAGCATTTTTTGGGAATCAGTTTATCTCTGTTCTTGCATAAGACAAGTATGAACAGTGCAAAAGCCAGTGAGTACATTCATTCATTCATTCATCTTCCAAACCCGCTTTATCCATGTCCTCTTTAATAGCTATAACAGCATAAATAGTTGACATAATATTAAGGATAGATGGAGCGTCGTTTACAGTTTTTCAAAAAAAGCTTACACACTTGTAGAATTTGTCTCGGCACACTTTCTCAATGAAGACACAATCCACAATTTAATCAATGACATTTTAGCAACAAAATCATACACATTTCATTCAAAGGTCTGTTAAAGTCGCAAGAACCTCCACTATCCTTCATATAAAACACGGCTGTGTACAATACATTTACTTTTTCTTTTTTTTTTTTTAATACAGGCTTTAATGAAAGACTGTTCCAGTACAGACTACTCACTAATATTTAAATAAGCACAAAAACATAAAGGTTAAAAGTAGTTCAATACATGAAAAAAGACAAACAAACACAGTTGCAGGGATTTCTAAGAATAAAACACAACAAAAGTACAGTTACGGTACAGTAATCAGTAAAGTCATGGGAAGAAAAACTATTAAAACTGCAAGTAGCAATGATCAGGTTCTCACACTTTTGCACACATCCAAGCAGGATGCACAGTCTGTACTAAACAGTTAAACATTACTTCCTCTGTTAGCACTACAGTGACTGGAAATGGCAGAAAACTGGCACTGGTAAAACAGCATAATGGAAAGAATAAGAGAAGACATTCACGATTGTGTTACAGTATGTGTCCCAAGTGTCCCAGGTAAGTGTGCGTGTCTGTACATCAAAGTGAAATCTTCATGGGGTTTTAAATTCTGAGCGGTCACATTTGATGTCTTTTGTGACACAACACTGAAATCCACTGTGTTGCGTAGAAGTTAATGTCATGATACATTTCCGACCCATTAAGCCTATTAAATACGTAATATTCGAACACTTTGGACATGTTTCAATGACACAAACATTTCAACATTTATAAAAAGACAAATAATCCATTCCATTTCAATACAGCTGTTTCCTTGGTCAGTATCACTACATTTACTAGTAAAAATCCACTGGATGTGAATTTAAATCACTCCCACTTTTTTGAGTTTGGATTCGATTTGATGTCGAATGTAAGTAGAACTGTCTTTTACTTGGACTTTTGAGTAAAAAGAGCAGAACAGCAAAGTGCAAAGCAGAAAATGTGTCTTGCTGAGGTTTTGATGCTTTCGTTTCATTATTCACTTGTAATGTCCGATCAATTGTCAAAGTCTGTGAAGTAGCAGAAGAACTCAATTGCACAAAGTGATATACAGTATTATGTTCTAAAATAATCCCCTCATTTCTGTCAATATGTATGTTTCTTTTTTTTTACCAAGACAGGTACTTGAGTGTGTGTGTGTGTGTATGTGTCCTTGTATGACACCTCATGACACCTCCTCAACGTCAAGTGATGAAACATGAGGCGTTTCCCATGTACACCTGTGCTTCTTCACTTGATCGGATGTGTTGAAGTTTTTCTTACAGCGTTCACACCAGTATGGTTTGTGTCCGGTGTGTGTGCGCTCATGCCTCATGCATTCTGCTGATTTGATGAACGTTTTGTCACAGTGTTTGCACTTGAAGCGTCTGTCTCCGGTGTGGATGCGTTTATGAACCTCAAGCGCTCTGTGCGAACTCAGCAGCTTCCCACAATACTTACAAGGGTAGATGTTTTCATTGGTGTGGATGTTTCTGTGGATTTTGTAGACGCTCATGTGGGTGAACCACTTCCCGCAGTACTCACAGCTGTATGGTTTCTCCCCGGTGTGGATACGCTGGTGGACTATTAAGCTTATGCGTTGGGTAAAGCGTTTCCCACACTCGCCGCAGCTGTGTTGTTTCTCTCCGGTGTGAATGAGCCGATGGCGCTTTAGGTTGGACAACAGAGAGAACGTTTTCCCACACTCCTCACACACGTAGGGTTTGTCGCCATTGTGGTTGAGCTGGTGTCGCCGAAAGTTACTGGCAGATGTGAAGGTTTTCCCACAAGGTTCACAGGTGTATGGCCTTTCACCGCTGTGAATTCTCTGATGAACCTTTAGCTGTCCTTTAGTTTTATACGTTTTATCACAGAGGTCGCAGTTGAACGGCCTGTCTTCGCTGTGAGCGCTCTGATGGTTCTTCAATCGATACAGTGCGTTGAACTCTTTGCCACAGATCAAACAACGGAACTATGGAGAAAAAATATAAGGACAAAAAAACTCTAATAATTATTCCAATATAAAAATATACTATGGCATTTATCATTATTGTTTTGCATCCCAGACCCCTGTTAGAAAACAAACACCTGGATTCAACATATCCAAATACTTTTGTACATATAGTGTATTTTTACTAAACCATCTGGAAAAAAAGATCTAAAATAATTATCAGATCTCACGCACAATTAAACCATTAAAACATTTCGCTATGCATAATGAATGGGTTTCAAAACGCATCTGTGTGATTTCACATCAATATATCTTATTACAGTTTCTAAGAAGAACCAGAAACACATCAAGTCTCACGTCCAGGAATGACAAATGGATAGAGGACATGTTCGTCACCTTCTGCGTTGAAGTCATGTTTCTTGGTGCAACAGCTGAGCACTCGCCTCCTGTGAGATGAAAATCAAACTACAGACAGAAGAACAAGCCAATGTAACACCTGATACTAGAAGGACAGAATGCTGCTCTACACCATACATACTGTATCCAACCATGATGTAGCACAGCTGAACCAGGCAGCCATTTCAGGAGGTGAATGTGAGCGAAATGAACAGTGGATCAATAATGTCAGGCGCTTTGGGTGCCTTTGAAAAGAAATGTAATCCTTTGTTATTATTATTATTATTAATAAACTAGACCTGTTTGATGTGAATTGAAAGAAATAGTATGCTCTTACAAACATGTTATAGTTCACCCATTTTAAGTAAAAAGGTAAAAAGATTATTTTAAAAATTCATGAAAGTACATCTACTTTTCTCAAAATGTAATGTGATCTTTTCTGGGTTAGTGGTAATCTTTAAACCCAATTTGGTCTGAATTTAAACAGATAGTTTTTTCTGCTACAGTGTTGCCACAGAAACTCAGAAACAACCAAAAACAATACCCCTTATCTCCCCATGGGGGAAGGGGTAATAATATTGTAATAACCCATAAACAATGACAAGCCCTTATATAATCTTTATACTAATGTGGACAAAGTGAAATTACATTATGAAAATATTTACAATTTCAAACTATCCTGTCACAGTAAAATGTGAATAACCTGAACAAATAAGAAAAGCATGAAATGTCTTCAGGACAAACAAGTCTAATACTATAATTGTAACAGTATAATGTTGGTTACTAAATGTGCGTCTGTATCTGTACATCCACCATGTTAACAATAGCTGAGATACGACAGTGTTGAAACTGTACTTGTTTTATATATACTATATATCTGTGTGTGTGTACATATACACATATATTCAGGCTTTATACAAAAAATGTTAGGACTATAACCGATAAGTTATTATTTTACGGATCTTTACCCACTTGTGATCAACTGAATGTGAAGCCTGAATTCTAGTGAGTTTGACACACTTGCCATAACAAGTAACACAGAAAAATGGAAATATCAATAATCAAATGCAGTGACATACGCGGTTTGCAGGAGAAAATTGAATTCTGTAATACTACAGTGTTATTTCTAACCATGATTAAAAGAGGTTGATTTATTTTTGGTTCGAAGTATTAAGAAAAAATATTTCTAAAGCTGTCATTTATTGCATCTTTACATAATGACAGTATTAAATACATGCATTTGTAGCTCATAAGAACAACGAAGATACGACGCTTTGTATCATGATTTCAAAGGTTTAATAAAATCTGTCACCGGGTAATTCGAAGGTAAACTGAGCTACGGCTACGTCCCCCCCCACACACATATATATACACACACACACACACACACACATATACACACACACACACACACACACACACACACACACACAGCTTCATTATGTCGGTTTGAGGTGGGTTTTTTTCTCAACAGTTCCACGAACACACAGTCACCCCGCGGTTTATCATAAACTAAGCCGGTAATCTGCAATAACAACAGCCCGTGACTTCGCGTGAGCCATAGTAAACAGCTGTTCGTACCTGGAGAAGTTTGGCCGGCAGCTGGTGTCCCTTTACAGCTGACTCCGTCGAGATTTTAAACATGGAGCTGAATAAACGCCACTCCTGTGGCAATACAACAGCCCGACAACTTCCGCCGGAAGTTCATCATAATAAAGGTCCACAACTGAATGAGAAAAATAAGATAACCGGAGTTAACCACCAACAGGATAGAATATAATAAAATAATACATACAGGTTGTATAAATAAAAGTTTGCACAATAAATTAAAAGCTTAATAAAAGGTAAAAAAAAACTACACAGTATGGAGGATGGAGATGATAGTATGAATGTATGTATGTATTTATGTAAGCGCTCTGTATGTACTGTATGTATGTATATATGTATGTATGTATGTATGTAAGAGCTCTGTATGTATGTGTGTGTATGTATGAATGTACAGTATGTATATGCCGTATGTACAGATGGATCGTTCTGTCTTTCTCTGTCTCTGACTCTCTATCTATTTATCTATCTGTCTGTGTCTGTCTGTCTGTCTGTCTTTCTATCATCTATCTTCTATCTATCTATCTATCTATCTATCTATCTATCTATCTATCTATCTATCTATCTATCTATCTATCTAT
>JAPTHA010169384.1:0-16074 GCA_029814585.1 Gymnapogon annona | reverse complement strand
GTGTGTTTTCTTTGTTTGTGATTTCTGTTTGTTTCTTTGGTTCTAGATGATGTGTTCTGTTTATATGATGATGTGTTCTGTTTATATGATGATGTGTTGTGTTTATATAACTGGTTTTTCTGGTTCAGTTCTAATGGAACCTTTTTTGTGTTTGTGTTTGGTTTTGAAGAAGAAGGACATTTGATGTTTTCCTTTGGTTTTTTTTAAAAAATGACATGTTGCTTGTTTTTTTTTGTGCTAGACTGTAAATAAATTGGAATATTTAAAAATCAAATCTCTCTGTCTCTCTCTCTGTCTCTCTCTCTGTCTCACTCTCTCTCTGTCTCTCTCTCTCTCTGTCTCTCTCGCTCTCTCTCTCTGTCTCTGTCTCCCGCCCTCCCTCCCTCGCTGTCCCTCTTCCCCTGGCCAGTCAAGATTCATACAGGGATTCAGCCATGTGGTAAATCAGACAAGACCTCGGTGGAATTGCATCGATTGGGAGGAATGTGTGTAGCCAACGATTTTCAGAGATTAATGATGAGGAAAGAGGCGGAGAACCGGGGGGGAGGAGAGTGAACGATGAAGGCAAAGAGGAGGAGGAGGAGGAGTTAAAGAAGAAGAAGGGGGGGGGGCCTTGAACTGAGACAACATGAAGCGGTCTGAAATGTTTGGACTGCAGTGGAGGTTATTAATTAGGCAAAGTATTGATCATTCTCTTCATTATACTGCCCTCCTCCACCATTTTCATATCTCTATTGCTGACCCCCAGAGGAGGAAAGTGCCTAATCTTTAGATGGGAGGTCAGTGAGTAAGTGCAGGATTGCCAGAGCAGCCCTCCCTGTGAATGTGTGTTTTATGTGTGTGCGTATCTTTTTTTTTTGGATTGGGCTTGTCTTGTACTTGACTTTCATGTCCAATGTGTGCACTGTTTATAGTACTGTTTACATTTATGTGCGTTGTTTACATTGTTTTCAGTACTGTTTACATTGATGAGCAATATTGCACTGTCCATCTTATATATATATATTGACTGTATGTGTTGTCACCTTTGCACTGCAGCCAGTCAATGGCTGTGGTCACTTTAGTAATTTTGCACTTTTGCATTTTTCCATTTTTTTACTGTGTTATCAGCTGCCAATCAATGACATTTCATTGCCAGATTCACTGTGTGTGTCTGTGTAATGACAATAAAGGAAGTCTAAGTCTAAGTCTCATTCTATTTGGATGTCATCCCAACTCTGTGTATCTACGTCAGTGTTCCCCTGCCATGTAATATAGTGTGGAGAAACAGGTTAGGATAATGTGATGCTACCCCCCCCACACACACACACACACCCCTATATACAGTAGATTTACACTTGCCTTCAGACTATTTTCTCTGTCCATCAGTTTTTCCCCCCTGCCACTGAGCTCTGCTCCTCTGCTGTGTTTCGTGTAACGTGTTATCACCTTATGCTATTTAGGATTTCACGGTGTTGGTTTTTCCAGTGCAGTGGGGAGGGAAGACGAGCAGAAAATATAGCATTTCTTTTTCACTGGCGCTTTGAGTCCTTACATTTTTATCCAACTTCACACTATTGCTTCAATGAAATATGCACGGTGTTTTGAAAATAGACATCTCGATGCCAGCCGCACTGTCTGTGCACTTTGGTTCAGCTGGCTCGTCTCTTGGTCTTAAGTCTTACGGGGCATATAAAACATACAGTATATTGAATGTCTGAGCACACAGCAGTAGGCTTAATCAGCCTGTTTCTCCAGCGCTCTCTCCTCACTCGCTCGGCTCAGATTTAACCCTTGCCGAGCTGCCTGTCTGGCTCTAACTGTGAGAACGCCGAATTGGTTGCCAGGGTTGGTTGTCTGGTTGTCATGGTTTCCCTGCTTCTTGCTGGTTCCCAGTCTGCCCTGGTGAAAAAAGAAAGGCAACGCTCTCACTTTTTCTCCTCCTACTTACACTCGCTGTAGCCCACCCTCTCCACTGCCCTCGTTCTCTCCCTCTTGCTCTTTAAGTGGCTGAAGTTGGGATCATATCAGTCAGACACTGTTGATTCCCAAGGCGTGTGTACTTGTCTATCTGCATTATACTTATCTGCTCTTGACTGGACGTGTGGGGAAATACACATGTGAATGACTGCATGTGTGTTTTGACATGTGTGTTGCATGTTTGTGTGCAGCCTTTGTACTTGTGCTCAGACATACGGTCAAGGATCAGACAGGCTTGCGCTGCTCTGTGCTCTATGCTGTGTTCCCATTTAAATCTGGGAGATTAGCACATGTGGGGAGCCTCGGCTTTAGTTGCTGTCAGCTCAGTTAGCCTTGGCAGGCTGTCCTCAGATCAGTGGGGAGCGCTGTGCTCTCACCCTCCCCCCACACCCCCATTTACTGTCTGTTCCATTGTACCTTGTCCATTAATGGGTGGGCCAGTGACCTTGACTTTGGTACAGTTTCCAACTGCTGCCACACACTTCACTTCACATCACCGCAAAAGCTATAGGCTGACGCCACAAGATATTGGCTCAAACATGATGGTGTCGTGGAGGTGTTTTTACTTCACTGAACATCCCTTAATAACAATATTGGATCGTGATTAGGAGGTTTTAGAATATTTAGTCTTTTATGGTTATAGTCATACTTGTTTTTCCTTAAGAGCACAGTATGTAATATCAGTCAATCAAAACAGCATCAAAATAAGTAGATGATAATGTAAAGGCGTGTGACACCGTGGAAACTGGAGTTTTCACCAGAAAGCAGAAATCATGCTCACAAATGAGTTAATGCTTTTGAATATTTGTTCGTGCTTCATTCCATTCAGTAGCGCATATTCATAGTGTTATTTTTTTTCTATTGAGATTTTGAATCCAAATGTTGCTGGAAACACTCCAAATAATCCAAGAAGCCAAGTCAACAAAATACAAAACAAAGGCCTTGTTGCAGAAGTCTACATTATAGCCTTCAGTCTAACCACAACAGAGGCTACAAAACATTTGCTTGTAAAGATGTATTTACTCGAGTGATTTTTTTTATGATTATTATTTTTGCTTTGCCAGTCTGAACACAACAAATGAGTGACTTTTAAACAATATGAAACGGTGCCTTTCGCTCAGCAGTCCTGCTGGCAACTCCCCTCGGACTGTTCTCCAAGAAAAAAAAAGTACATGAATGAAAACGTGCACTCATTTCCTGCGCAGCGCCTCCCAGATGGCAGGCACAGGCTAATTGTGATGCATTCAAAGTTTTCACCGCCACCCGCTCTGTTGTCGACTCCTTAAGCTATAAAGCACAGCGTCACCTATGAGACGGGGCTTGGCATGTGACAGGAAACAGACTGAGACTGCGAAGACTTGCATGACTGGTCGCCAACTAACAACCTGCACCGGCCTCTTGTTTCTTGTGACTCCTACATGTGACAATTGGCCGGACTATAGAGGATTATTAGTGTTAGCAAGATCAATGTATTTCATTCCGAGTTCAGACATCAAGGCCAGTGTTGTTAAGGTAGGAAGCAAGATGGGTTATTTAGCCATTCAGGTGGTGTTCGTGGAGGTGGGTGGGGGGGACTGTTGTCGCCAGTGAAACACCACCTGGATGACAGGTGTTCTTGCATCAGCAGTCCGGGCCAAGACAAACCGATTTCTGTTTGCTTTTCTCTGTGTCGCCACTTCATCAGAGAATGGTTTCAGAGCTTTGAGTCGGCTGCCAGGTGAAAGCCTCCGTCATGATTATGCATTAGAATGAAACCAGATCACAGAGCGATGTCGCACTTTTGAGTCGCTCCAGACCGAGCCCGTGCTTTTCCCTCCATCTCGGCCTTAACTGTAGACGCAGCCCATGCTACTTTCCTCCAAATCTCCGGCCTTATACTGCCGCAATGATTTGTGAAAGTGTGTCTGTATAAATCTTTTAATACGGCCATTTGGATTTGTGCCCCATTTTTATTCACTAAACAGCACTCTCTTCTTGCATTGTGATTTAACCCCTTTTGAGCTGAAGGTCAGCGGTATACTGAGCAAATCTGGCCCTGTGCTTTATCTTATTTTTATTATCTTAGTTTTTATATCAACATGTTTTAATGCCGCTACTCTATTTCTTTATATTATACTTCTTAAGTAATCTGAGAAAAATGGATATTAGACAAAAGATGAAATAAATCTGCTTTTCTTGTGGTTCGTAGAAAGAAGACAGTCTTTTATTTTGAGACGAGCTGTTCTTCTCAATGGGCCAGAAATCCACCAGTCGGTAAATCTAATTCAATGAGGTCATAAACTGTGATGTAGGCTGTAGCACACAGAGGGAATAATCAATGAACCGACCCAGTGAGTCCTCTGTGACTGCAAAGCCTCCTGACTTCTTTTCTTTTTCTTTCTGTCTTTGCTTCACTTTTTCAGTTTCATTTTATTTATTTATTTTTTGCCTTTTCACTCATGCTTGCTTTTTTTCATGTATTTTTTTTATAGTTAATTCTTATACTAATGGAACGGTTGATGGAATGATTAAGGTAAAGAGCGATGGAGTAGGGACCATTGCATCTCTTTATTCCTGACGCTTGACTGTTTTTTTTTTTTTAATTCATTACTGAAAGCTGCTTATTCCTGATGTGGTTACTGATATTCCCGATGTATGCGTGTGTTTAAGCATGCACCACGTACTCCTGTTTTCACCGGCTCTCTGTCGACGTGTATCACAGTCCTCGAGCTGTAACTCGTCTGTGCCCGTGAACATGAAAGGAGTGGGGCGCAATCTCACAAGAGACACTTTTTCGGCATTGAAAAAGAGTCACGGCAGTAAAGCATCTCTTGGGGTCACTGCCGCCATTATCATTCAAATCCACCGACACAATCGCACAGACGCTGGAGTGGAGGCACGCACGGAGCTGTGAGCGCGCAGGAATGTGGAGGGTTTTCAACAGGAATCCCAGTCCTCTGTCAGGCTGCAGTGGAGGCGTGACGTCATTACTCAGAGGAAACGCAGCCACAGCAGGAAGGAATGCTCTCAGTGCTGAGCCCGAGGACACACAAACACACACTTCCCTGTGCCTTTAGGACTTTCAGGGAGATTTTTCTTCCGCCGTTCTCTCATGTCCTCTGTTTAACCTCACAAGAGTTTAGCTCTCAGTGCACACATTCTGCAAAACGCATCACAAAGTCTGTGTGTGTGTGTGTGCGCGCGAGAAACCGAACTGATGTAATGAGCGTCTAACTAATAATTATATGTTTTTGTTATGTGCTCTGGCAGCTGCGTAGTTAACAGGAGAAGTCATTAGCCCTGGCATCGTGGGGCCACATTTTCATCTGCGTTTTCACACGCTGATTGCGCGAGTGTGGCTGCGCTCAAGCGAGTTATTATTTCAGTTGGTCAGCTTTGTTGGCCGTCTCCAGCGCTGTTTGGGTGTATTGTGGTCTGTGTAATGAGAGCCACAACGTCCAGATGGAGTTATCTGTGTCGGGGTTTGTACTTAAACGTGTGGTGGATGGTTTTAAAACACCTGACGACATATGCAGGTCTGCAGTTGTCACCATATGACTCACTGGAGTGGGTTGTTATCGTCAGTATTTTCTGCTTTGTGTGAGTACTATTGCACATTCTCGGTGTACTGTGCGTCACTTGTACTTCTTGTTTGAAGCCAAATGCTTCTCTAAGCAAAATATTACGACTGTGATGTAATCACAGCGGTACAGCTCCTTTTACTCTGAGAAGCTAAGGGTGAAATCACACTAATTTAATGTCTTTTAAGGCAAATTAAGGAAAATATAATGGAGAAGAATTTGTGGTACTCATGCAACTTCTTCCTGTAATGTTTAATATCAGGCATTTTAATAGCGAGCATAGCTACTGTAAAGGACACCCATTTTCTACCTTTACATGGCATTTTTCTGTCACCTCCATTTCCTACGAGTCTTAAGCCACCTTCCTCTCTGACCCTTCTTCACTCTATTCCTTGGTTTTCTCACTCGGTGCCTAATGCAGGTATTCCCCTGCAGCCCCAGACCTCGCACTGCCTCCATGCTCAGGTTGGGCTCATTTCATGCAGGATAATTAGATCTCACTGGCAGCAATTCAGGGCTGGATAAGCCAGAGTGTTTTGGACCTGCACAATAGCAGAAGGAATTCAATTAAATCTTTACACACTGTATATTCCCTTGCAGTATACCTGCCAATGTACAGACATGTGGGGGCTTGACTTATGCACTGTGTGCGTACTCCCCTATTCACGTGAACATATTCAGTATCACTTCCACTTCAGCAGGTATGATGGTGAAGAAACGGCCACAGATATTCAGGCGTGTTCAGTGTATCACAGAGACTGTGGTTTTTTTTCTGCAGCATTTCCATTTCGTTTTAATAGTGCACCTGACAAGCCTTGTATCATGCATGAGCTGTTTTACCCAGTTCTCCTGTGTGTTCCTTTCTCATACTTCCTGATGTGATGAAAAGAAAAGAAATGATTAAATTAAAAATGCATAGCATTTAACATGACCAATCAGAAATCATCTCACAGTCTGTGCATAAATAGGGTAATCTAATGTGCAGGGTATCACAGTACGTCTGATAAAAGAAGCCACCCGCTTGGATTTATTGGCAAGAGATGGGAACCACTTGTTAAGACTGATTTTGAAAAGAGTGTATCATATATTATTAAGCTTTATGTTTGAAACCACGCAGAAGACGACAATAGTTAATTGACCTCGACGTCTTGGAAAAGTTCTTCCTCTTTGTATGTTATTACATACTAGCTGTACTGTATGTTTCCTGTAGGGCTGAATAATATGGATAAAATGAGTTAATTTTGGCCATAAGGTAATATAGAGAAGAAACCAGATGGACCATTTTCTGAATCTGATGCTAGAAAGGTCATAAAATGTGAAATAAGTGACATTTTACATTTCTTCAATGTCAAAATGAGCATGAGTAAATTAATTAAAAGAACAAGATTCAAATATACTGTATACTTAAAAAATCATGTCCAAAACAAAGTGTAATGATTAAAAAAGACCATCATTGCAACAAAAAAAAAGGTAGTTAGCTAACAGTAACCATATTGATACTGCGATGTATTGAAATGTTTGTAAAAATGATCAACATTGTCCTTTCCTAGGACATTTCCTAGGGTTAGAGGTTATGGTTAGGTACCATTTGTTGGCCCGAAGCATCAGTGATAACTACGTAAATATATTAAATGATGTGGGACCTTTAATCGATAGTTTCGTAACCTGTATGAGACATTAGAATACATTTTACAGCTCTGCATCGGCTTTTCCTTATGCATTTTTCTCACAGTGTGTGAGTGCACACGTTTTATTTAATGTTATTTTTGTGTCAATTCAAATATTCCGTCTGTTCAAGATTTGAAAAAGGTAGGAGCCCCTTACTCCATTACCTTTAGTAGCTTTATGGCAGAAACCTAAAGATCCACATTATAAGTTTAGTGCAAATGAAGATATGTTTTTTGTCTTCCGAGTTGTAAACGAGGAGCATTTGGTGTCGTTCGCTCGTATTTTTAACGTCCTTAAGCTTGTGATTGTGTTTGTACGACTCGGGCTGATTAGACTTGGATGGGCCCTGAATTTATTACTCCGTCTTCCGTCTTTGCCTGTATCATTATACTCTAGCCTCTTATATTCACTGCTTAATGAGACTTTATTAAATATTCACACCTTTACCTAGAGGAGTGCCCAGTGTGTGTGATGGATTGTGTGTGTGCCATCGTCTTCTCCACTCAGCGCGTTCGTCAAAGTATTCTTGCATATCCTTGAGAGTGCATCAACACTTTTTGATCTCTCTTTTAGCTCTGACAGATCCAGCCAGACAAGAGACATACACGGGGAAAAATTAGCACACACCTGCAGTCAGACATGATTGGAGTTGGCATAATGATTTGTTATTCCAGAATTTACTGTCCCGGCTGATGAAGAGTCCGGGCCAGATCAGGCTCATTAAGTCCGACAGAGACGTGCTCGTTGGCTGGATGTGTACGCCAACCTTAGTCTTGGCCTCCTCTCTGTTTATTTCACTCCTGCTATGCTTCTGTCTCCCTGAGCACGGCACTAAATCAAGAAGACCTTTTAATTAAAAGACACACTTTCCCACCTTTTAAATACGACGTAAGAAGCCAGTACCTGGATACAAACACGCACAGAGTCCGCGCATGTCTCTTAACTTCCTTAAACCTTACAGCGGTTAGACGCTAAGTATTTCTCATGCCCATAATTCTCCCAGTTGTCTCACAGAGGTAATTAATAAACCCCCCTCGTCTTCCTCAACTTTAAGAAACGCACCACGGCGCCTGCTGTGGTACACTTTTAAAAATGTCTTTAATGAAGTGCTCTTGTTCGCCGCGAATTGAGCAGTTTCTGTGTCATGTATGAGGAATCCCACGTATAAGAGCAGAGAGGTGAGAGGGGAGCATTAAGAGCTCACCGCCGTCTTCTCTCGGGGCCTGGGAGGTGTGTCCAGACTATAGAGCGATTCATTAATCTGGTCCCAGGCCTCGTATCAGGCCTCTTCAGGTTCACACAAAGGCTCTGCCCGACTCGGCTCTTGTCTTTACATGCATCTCACACACGGCGGTCTCTGATCTCATACAGAGAGGTTAAGAGTGATTGGGGGGTGTGTGTGTGTGTGTGTGGAGGGAAAGAAGTGTCCTGTTTGTACGTGGCCGTGTTTAAGCAGTCGTGCATGAAGTGAGTACCGGTCTCTGTTTTGGCACTTCACCATTCCACGGCTAAAATAAACAACTGCTACTCACATAAAAAATAGCCCGTTTCAAGTGTATTTTACGGATCTTTAAGATGGTATTGGCTTTTGCCAGATTCCCAATGTCATGCCAATCTCCAGCACATAGTTCATTTTATACCCATTTCACAATTTCACGCGTCCTTGTGCACATGTTTACGTCCATAAAAATGCCCCCTGTGTGGGTCCATTACAGGGAGATGATGCACTACTAGACATCTGATAAATTGACTGTGATGCTGTTTGTTAATCACCCTTGGACGATTCTCACACACAGACGAAGTGAAGTGAGCGATTATGAACCACGCGGATGTCCACACTTCCCCTTTTGGGAACGTGTACGTAGATGTGTGTGTTCACGCGCATGTGATTCATCTCAGAGGTGAAGGGGTTAGAGGTGTAATACCTGTGGAGCTAATTACGGTGATCAGAATACAGGTTAGTGGAGCTTAACCCTTTGGTTGTCCTGCTCTACTTATCAGTTATGAGGCAATGAGCAGAGCCCCGCTTTGAAAGCAGTGTAACTGAAATGGTTCCTTTATAATAAGCAATGTAATACCATTCCATATAATAACCTTCCCCCCATTCCTGTTTCCCAAGGGGAAGTCTTTGCTCCGTGGTTGAATGGTTTCACGTCTTCCTTTACTCTGTTGTCATTCATAAGATGCCAAATTGGAAGCTTTTGAAGATTCCATCTATTGAGAGACGCATTATCTTAAAGGAAACTCCCAAACGATGGGTCTCTTTTCATTTTAAGCTTGCACGGTCGGTTCTTTAAACAGTTAAATATGCATTGTAAAAGTACTAAGTGATGGATCTCCTCATTTAGCCTTGCTGCTAAATGCAAGCTTAAGTACGCCTCAAAGCTTTGGCTGTTCTCTGTATTATCAGATAGGGCACTGTTTGCACCCGCACTGCTTTAATAATCTATAAGCCTTTGTCATTTTTAATGTATTAAATGTTGCTGGTATTAAATGTTTTGCTCACCCAACCTTTTCCAGTCGGTCTCCCCTGGCACATAACGATTCACCAGTTGTCCATGATGGAAAAAGGAGAAACCTCTGTTTACATTATTGGTCAAAGGCAATATTTAACTTGCACAGATTAATTCAATTTCGTCATTAATAATTTGGATGAGTGATCGTTCCAGTTTTAATAACACAAATAATGGTCTGCGTTTGTATGAGTTCAGCCAGTTAGTAAAAACAAGTTAATTAAGCCAAGCCACATTAGCCCACCAAAAAAAATTATTTTATTTGGACACGTAATGGGTTTTAAATTGCCTGGCTGCTCACATATTTCCAATCGAAAATTGCAAATGATCCCCCGACATTTTTAAATGACTTAGAGCTTTGCTTTAATGGGGGCTCCCCAAATTCCCTTCGCCCAGAGTGCCGCTTCCACGACTTCCACTTTCATTCCTTTCTTCATCTGCTGTGCTCTTGATTCCCTCGGCATTATTTTCTTCCCCTTCTTTATTTTCCCGCCTATCCAGACCTTCAGCCCGTAGCCTCCATCACCACTTCCCCAGTGCCGACCCCCAACGCTTTCAACATCACCATGCTATTTCTCTCAACCCCCATCTCTCTGTATTGCTCTTTCTCAGCCTAATGGGATCACCAGTGCACATGTCTTCCTCTCTAGCTTTGCTCTCTCCTATATCCTCACTTATCGCGGTGAAGTTAATGAAATGGAATACAAGAATGACCCTTCGCTCAATGGCTCCCTCAGCCACTTCCTCACCTACAGTACACATCACCTTCCTCCGTCCCCATCCCCCTCTGTTGCAGAATCTGGAAACCTTATTGTTGTTTTGTTTTTGTTTTTTTGCTCCCAACATTGAATTGTTGCCCCTTATGCTACTCTCTTCTCCTGTCTTTGCATCTAAACCCTGCTGTTAGTGTGCAATCTGTAAATACATTTCTTCCCTTTCACCACTGTCCAGCTCTTTCTAGCTGCAACTAACATTTTAAATGGAAAGATATGGACATAAATAATGTTGTGTGCTCGGTTAAGCACAAACAGCACCTGCTTACCTACACTCCCGGTGTTGTTTAAGATTCTTTTTTTTCTTCTCTCTTTTGTTTTCTCGTAGGCAATATTGGGCTTTGAGCAGTGACCCTGGGTCTTTTTATTATCGGCTGTAATGTACAAAACGCACCTGTGTGTTGTGCATGCATCACTGCTTTTATCTCAAACCTCTCTTACCTGTCAGAAATGTCACATATGGTGCTGCCCACACAGATGGCTTTGTCGTGTTGGTGGGCCGTGCGCGCCTACGACACTGTCACTAGGCGCGCCAGTGTTGGTGGTGCGCCCTTGTGTTCTCGGCAGTACCTCAGTACTCCGCACTGAAATCCGCCTGTAGCCTGGCTCATGGACTAGTCAATACGGAAACTACATTTGTACTCTGGAGAAATTATCTGTCAAAAAGTCACTTTATTGATGCCGAATATAGTCACCTAAAGGCACACACACTCTCATTTCAGATATATATGTACACACGCGCGCTCACACACACACGCACACACATATGCACCCCATGCGCTGGCACACCCATCGAGTTCAGACAGCGTGTCGGTATCACACAGCAAGAGGTCCCAGTCAAGACAGTGATGCTGAAGACAAACCCCCCTGTGCTTGTATTCACTCACCCTTTTATTAGCGCCCCCCCCGAAACCTACATCAGCCCAGATTTATATTCACACTGAGCGCAAGTGCAAGACGTTGTTGTTTTTTAGTTTCCTTCTGCAGCAGCACATGCTGGTGGGAGAGTAGGAGTAGCAGTTATTTATAAACCTCACGCCTGTGTTGCTGCACCTGTTTGCTTCACTACCTGGCTGCTCTCAATGGTGGACACCACTATAGCCGTCGTGTATGGTCTCCACGGTAACCACCACATGGAATACCTGTACGTGTCTACGGAGCCCCGTGTAGCCTTTCTTCAATTTCCATAATGTATACATGTTTCATATGAAAGGTGCGAGAAAGCAAATATAGAAAAGCCTGTTTGGAGGGAGCGAGGGGAAGCTTTTATTCATCGCTGTGTCGATGCGCCTCAGTCCCGTTCAGGTATTCCGCATAAATTTCACTGTTGCTGTGAGAAATTAGCCCACATTACACAGGGGGTCTGCGTCTAATTGGAAATAATGTTTTATTATCAGAAGCCTGTGATGAAATTGTGTTGATAAGACAGGAATTAAGCGAGTTGAAGGCTGCAGTAAGTGTTTGTGTGAATGAAATGACAGAGCGTTTAATATTTTCCCCAAAATAGTGAAGCTATTAGGATCATTAGGTTATCGCGTTTGGTAATGATGACATAGCAGGTCAAGTTATAGGAAGAAAGAAAGTAGGCCATCCCATCAGAGCATTTTGATAACTATCAATAAGAGAGGGTGATTTTTTTTAGTTGAGGAGCAAACGAAACAGTACGTCCAATGGGTTTATAGGAAAAGAGAAACTAGATGGATAGATAACATGCAAGATGAAAAGAGATGGAGCCCTGCTACAAGGATTAAATCGCACTCTGGCTCGGCCCTACGCGATTACTAACTTGCCCACCCCCGAGTGCTACAAAAACTCAGGGAGATTAAGAGTACACACACATGCATACACAAACAATGTTGCGGATTAAGCGGCACTGCTAACCCAAGGTCCAAGGTGAGACAGATGGCTGCCCTTTGCATTGTTATGTAACTTAAACGAGAACTAATCTACATAGGGAAACAGCACTTTTTTTCCCGTTACGCCAGCTCACATGTACAGTTTGCATTAATTCTACGGGAACGTATTGCGTGCCAACATTCTCCATTGCAGGATTGGTCAGCTATAACAAAAAAGAAAAGTAAAAATAAGTATTAGGGCGGATGAGTAGAGGATGAGAAGAGAAGAAATAGAGTAAGAAGACAGACAGACCTTCAAGTAGTGGGAGTGCGGTGGCGCCGTGCCAGGAGAGTTGGAAACGTGCCAGATAAGCTCCCTCACTCTCACTCACCGACACATGCACAAAACCCTCCCAGTTGGGTGCTGGGGCGAGCCAAGGTGACCTGACTAGGTGATGGAAGGGTCACCATGCCAACGGGCCTGACTGATGTCAGCATGGCAATCTATGTCACCGACAGCTGAAAGACAGAGAGGTGGAATGAGGGGCCTGTGGACATCTATGTGTGTGTGTGTGTGTGTGTGTGTGTTGGGTTGGGAGGGCGAACAGATCCGTGTGCACTAAGGAGTGGGATGGAGTCGAGCCCTTGGAGCACTCGCTGACAGGCTGACACTGAGAGAGTCTGTGTGTTACAATATGGGGCTGTTGTTAGGGCAAGAAACCCATTATCTTGTACAACTCCAAGGCTGATGCGGAGGATTTTTCAAAGGACTACACCTGAAGATTACTCCACTAGTCAAATTAGGTGATCGTAATTTGATTACAAAAGATTCAAAGTGTCCACAGGTCTGTTTACATGGGTTTGAGTTGTGGTATGTTTTTTTTCCAGTAAACATCACATTTTGATTCCAGATAATTGGAGCTTCAGCTTTTATCCCAGTTATTTATCCCACGTATTCTGATGAGAGTATTTACATCATGTGACATAATGAATATTTGGCCTGTTATCCAAACATCGACGTTTGGGGTCATAAAAATGTAGATTTTTTAAAAACAGGTGTTGTGGTGCTGTTGTGGACAGGAAGGCACTTCCCTTATTGTTTTGTGTAATGAACATGTACTTGAAAGATCAAATGCAGATGATGTCATTAGATCAGTCACTGTATTATGTCAACTCGACATAATACAGTCGTATTTGTAGCGTCCGTGATTCCTTACCAAAAAACTGTGGTTCGTCTTAGGGTTTCAAGTGGTGTGTTGTGTGGACAGAATTTTTGCAAAATGAAAGTTTTGTTGGATGGATTCAAAAAAAGACAGAAAAATAGCCTTGAAGATCCCTCACATTAATGTATTCATAGCAGTATTGTGTCAAAACAGGAGCAATGTCTGAGTCCCACTGTTTGAAAGTGAAGAAGAAACTGAGATTCAGCTTGAAGTAATGAAACATTTAAACACTGAAAGGCAGACTACTGGTGGTGTGTTTACCGATACAGTAAAGCAGGTCAGGTCACAGAGGAAAACACTGGCAAACTAAAAGTTATAAAGTATTCAGCATGAAAACTCAGCAGGAACCTGCATCAATGGTACTCTTTGGTAGGAAACGTACTGATTATCATAAATATGAAGATGTGAAAACCATATTTCTGTGTTAAACGTAAATGCGATTTGTTGATCCAATGACATTATCTAAACGGGGACACTGATGCACATGAAGGACAATCCAGTGTTTGTAGGAGTTCATTTTCTCTTTGGCTCATGTTTTATTGCGACTGAGGATGGGATGGCCAAGACCCCTGGCTTGGTCTGTCTGACTCACAATGCACTGGACCCTTCTGCTTCCCCCTGCAGGCTGTGTGCACACTGGGTGGAAAAAAACCCCCAAAAACATGTGTTCCAGTTAGGTTTTCCCCAGCCAGACCCCATGGGCAAAGACCCCAGCCACTAGATTCTGCCCCACAGGGTCCCCCACAGCAAGGGGATGTTCAAGGAGCCTTAGAGAGAGGGCGAGGAGCTCGGACGTCCGGGAGGTTTCACAGAGTAGAGCTGCTGATGATCCATGTCTAGAGGAGCCAGTCGAGGTGGTTCAGGTATCTGGTGAGGACGACTCGCTGACACCTCTCTTTGCAGACGGTTCATACATGTCCAACCAGGAGGAGACCCCAGGGCTGATGGTGGACACTCTGTAGAGACTAGATCTGTGGGTTGGCCTGGGAACGCCTCGGGATTCCCCTGGAAGAGCTGGTGGAAGTGTCACCCGTGGAGAGGAGTGTCTGGACGTCCCCGCTGAGCCCCCGCGCTCGTGTTAGGGAGATGACAAGTACGAATGTTGCACGATCAGGAGAAAACCAGCACTTTTTTGAAAATTAGCGCTTCATATTTGTGAAGCTGAAAGTGGCTGGTAATTGCATAAGTAAATGGGTTTTCTTTCGTGAAATCTGGAACGTGTAAGTGGTTTTCTTTCTTTAATAATGCCGTCAGTCTCGTCACGTTGACGCATGCCGTGAAAGGCCTTTTCTTTTCCTCTTATAATGGAAACCATTTGTCATCACATGTTCAGTGGACATTTGATGGGGAATTGGCTAGATCTTTAATCCCACCTGTCTACACTGTAGCAACACGGCGTTCAGAGGCGTCTCAATCGGTCTTGGTGAAAGAATCAGGTGAAATGCCGTCATCCTGATGTGGAACCTGTGTCTCATTATTAGCAGGTGACAAGGGTCTCATGAACGCCTTCCCTCTGCTGTCCTCAATTTCGCTCCCTCAAGCATGTGACTCCAGACAACACAAGTAACTAATTATCTATAATGATTCACCGGTTTCCATTACACATGGCATAGACGGGCGATAGACAGCGGGCTGAGTTAACCGCCCCCTCTGGGTACGGATGACACCACACTCATTTGTATTTTCACAAACGCACATCACACACAGAACTGAAGCATCTAGTGTCCTCTCATTTGCAAGTCATGTAGGGGGTCATGTCTTTCCCGTCACTCGCTGGTCTTTTTCACGTGGCTGTGCTCCATCACAACGTTGTGCTTGATCTTTCGTACTTTTATATGAAAGATAATGAGAAATTAATGACACCAGAAACACTGTATGGACTAAAGAAATTGCTTTTCTATTCAAATTTAGTGCACTTGATCTGGGATTTCCCATGGCGGGCTATTTTTGTAGATGCAAGTGTAGCATTTTAATCACTACTTTAGCACCAAGTGGAAATTCAGCCACACTGTGAAAGAGTGAAGGATCCCTGGAAAAAAAAAGAGAAGATATGGAGGGATAAAGAAGGCTTAGACAGAATTACTGTCGGAAGAAACCAGGAAGCAGTGTTTGAATGTGACCCAGAAGTTAGAGGCCCGTCTATTGATTTTAAACTCACGACTAGAAGGTTTTTAATAGCTCGCGAGGGAGCGTAGTGTTGATATTGAGTGTTTCATGACTGTAGCAGGAGAGTGTTTTTGCATACCTGTGTTGTAATAATTGTAAATAAGGTCAAGAAGCTTGAAAAGGCCACCTATTTAAAGATGTAAAAATAGTTCCTGGTGCTAAACTATTACTGCGTATGAATACTTGGCTCTTTTTATTGTGAGGGTTCTCTCCTTAAACGAGTGTGGTCCACTACATCTCTGATCGTTTGTCCTCCTCCGCCTGACATTTGACTGCTAATAGTATCTGCTGGTGGTCGATCTTTTATTTATATGTACATATCTTCACATGCGTATTCAAGATGTGAAAGCGCAGACATGATTGGGGCCCACGTTAGC
>JAPTHA010169269.1:0-33341 GCA_029814585.1 Gymnapogon annona | reverse complement strand
TTTTACTGGTTCGGCCCACTTCAGATCAAGTCTACCTGAATGTGGCCCCTGAGTGAAATGAGTTTGACACCCCTGTACTAAATTATAGCTAAAAGTGAAAAATAAAAGTAGCAAATAGTCTTTGAAAAGTAATGAAAAACTATCAAATGTAATGAATTGCAATTAGATCATGGAAACAGCTCTGATAGTCATTATATAGTTACAGATTAACTGGGTGATCTGTACAATAATACACACTCACTTCACTGATGGAGGTGTTAGATAAACTGCATCCTAATATACAGTGTAATCCACATTTTAAAAAAACACCCTCCACAGACCAGTATGGATACATATAATAGCAAAACACACTTTTTCAGTCTGCTTCCTCACTACACCTAATCACACTCACCGAGACAATGTGGGCAACACTGGCCCTTGCGCAAGACTGGTACTCTGCAGTTGGCAGCTGGACAGCGCTGTGAGAAACACTGAATGGTTCCGTTGTTGCAGGTGCAGCTGGTGCAGGCGTTGGCCTTCCACGAGTCTCCAGCTAGCAGCACATCTCCATCGTTGGTGATGCAGTACTCCTGCTGGCTACGGTTGACTGGAAGCAAGGGGCTCTCCTCTGCAGCCGCACACAGGCATAAATAGAGTCAGTAATAAAACTCCACAGAGATTAAGGTGAGTCAAGGAGTCATGTTTCTGCCTCTTCTTCCCTCGGCTAATAGGACTTGGCAAAATATGAGGCCGTGGCTTAAGTTCAGCTTGTAAACAACTGTTATTTAAATGAGGGAAAACTACCTTTGACAGAGTTTTAGACTGAGAGGTCTGCTTTTTTTACGTGACCCCCTGCATTTATCACCGCTATATAACATCTCAGTCCACTTTAGTGTTGCTTCGAGATAAGATACTTGACTGTGTGTTAAACACAAATACAAGTGGCTCCATATGGCAGATGTCAGTTCAGTCTTGGTCTTATCTCTGTCTTTCATCGACGCCCCGGAGGCCTGAGAAGCTGTGGCCGTCTTCTAACCGAAAGCCCTGGTTAGCGTGTACACACTGCGCTACCCTACTGTACACATACATCACAGGGCCTGTCAGTGAGATGTGTATTATTCCCACATTCCTGGTGACCAGCCCCATACATATATCAAAGGCTGGCCTCTGACAATCTGCTTTTGTGAAGGGAGATGCAGCGATAAGGCGGCTCGGCATTCTCAAGGAGCAGCTCTCAGGTGCAGTCATGCATTGCTGATTTGTGGGCCTCATGCTTGGGAGTGCTCCGAATGTGTTGTTTCTAATTGTATGAGAGCAGCTTGAATGTTTGAGGCGCAGCTGTAAATAGAATATGTGCACAGTTTGAAGCATTTGTGACATGTTCCCATAACCGTACGCGTAGACGAGAGTCGGGGAGATTAGTCACATTCTTGGTCTCCTGGCAATAAGAGGTCTAGAGGAACCTCTGTTGTGGGCCACTGGGTGAAAGCAGTCCACATGTGCACCATGTAAAGCCAACCGGTCTGGGCTGGTTTCTTTATGAGCCTGTGTGTCCGACATAAAACTGCCTGACACCTTTCAAACCACATGCTGAAGCAACGTTTAAACCTTCAACTTCGTACGTCCCCGACAAACCCTCCCGGAGATGTTCAGCCCTAAAATGTTTTGGCTACAATGTTGTCAAATGTCGTAGCCAGGTTACCTGGGCAGATGTGGCAACACGTGTCCTTGTTCTTGATCGGGGTGTGGCACAGAGCTGGAGGACACACTTCAGTATCGCACAGGACGCGACCCTTCCTGCAGGTGCAGCGGGTGCATTCGTCCAGGTTCCAGGTCTCCCCTTCCACATAGAACTCCCCCCCAGGAGCTCGGCAAACAACCATATCCATCCCTTCTGGCAGACCACTTCCCGACTCATCTACAAAGAGCAAAAAAATAAATTAACCTGTCATTTGTATGTTTTGCTATAAATATCCCACTCTGGTCTGGTGTCACCAAACATCCATTCAACCCATATCAATAGCAGGTACAAAACAACATAATATTGACTCTTGAGGGATGAGAAAAGTCATAGGTTACACAAAAACAAGACATACGAGAGCTTTATCCATTAAAAGGTGCCCGGGGCGGTGTATAGTGATGTCCCGAGTTGTGTTTTGTCTCTAATTTAGCTGAAAACATCCGTTTGTCCAGCGGACTTGCAGACATCTGTGAAGTGTTAGCCCCTCGTCCCCTGACTACATAGTGTGTGCCGCTTCTGAAACTCGTAGACATTCTTTCACTCCTAAATATTTGAACAACACAACTGAGTCACTCCTCCGTAAATATCCCACATGAGTCGGAGGGTTGTGAATGATAAAATAGTGTGGGTGCGGGTCAGCGTGCGTCTGTTTTTAGACTCTGTTTTTGTGAGAATCAGTGGCCTGAAACTCTGTCGCCTAAAGCTACTCTCATGATCCAGAGGTCTCGCTTGAATTACCGGAATTTTTGGACTATAAGTCGCTTTTTTTTCCATATTTTGGCCGGGGGTGCGACTTATACTCCGGAGAGACTTATATGTAAAATTATTGGCTGTGGCGACCCCGACCCTGGAAGGGAAAAAGCCAAAAGGACTCATCATTAACACATTATTGTATCATTTCACGTTATTTTCATTGACAACCACAAGAGGGGGCTCTAGGCAAAAATGGCATTGAAAAGACAATTATATTACGCAGATTACAAGCTGCAAGCAGTGAAATATGCAGTCGAAAATGGTAATCGAGCAGCAGAAAGAACGTGTCCTGGCTGTCATTGGATGGGTCGACAAAGTATGGGCTTCAGTGACATCCGAAACCATTCCGTCGGGATTCAGAAAGGACAGAATAATAAAAAAAAACGCAGCTGACGATGAGTCTGATCAAAGCGACGTAGAGGAGGAAGCGGCGCTTCGTCTACTTCCAGAGTTAGCGGAGTTGTTTAGAAGTGACAGTGAGGATGAAGATTTGATTGAAGTTAGTGATTTGGAGTGACATTGATGATTTGGTAAACTTGTTAGCACATCCTTTATGCTAACACAGTTAACAAACCAGGTACATTCTCAGTTTGCTGTTTATGCGTCATGTAACGTAAGCTGAATGTGTTACGCTAGCATACCATACACCTATTCAGCCTGTTGTTCTCTAGTCTATTTTTTGTTTTAAATTGCCTTTCAAGATGAAATGTCTGTTCTTGGCGTTGGATTTTATCAAATATATTTCCCCTCAAAAATGCGACTTATACTTGAGTGCGACTTATATATTTCGGTCTTCTTTATTATGCAGTTTTTGGCTGGTGCGACATATACTCCAGAGCAACATATCGTTTGGAAAATACGGTACATTTTTGGAGAGTGTGTGTGCGTGAGACACAGAGTGATGATGATTTGATGTGTGGTCACTGTATATGCACTTCACCAAGATTATGAGCCACATAACTGTGAACAAGTCAAGGTCAAGTGTGAGAGGATTTTAATGACTCCAGCTTTTCTTTCATTACCTCACTGACAGATGTTTTAAGCTGGCAATAAAGCTGGAAAGAGCTCAAAACATTAATTTAAACCAACATTGTGCAGCGGAGCCATTTTCACATTTCACATGGAAAATTTTGTTGGCTTTTTAGCACTGAAAGGTGTTCCTGGACCACAGTGTGGTTGATGTGGTTGGCTGCTACTGACGCTACAAAGGCCTTTCACCAAAAACAATACTGTCTCTTCCAATGTAACCACAACATCAGCGCTCAATTTAACTCTGTGTGTTTTTTAATCACATTCCACTTTACCTGTTTAAAGTGAGGTGTCTTTATTACAATTTGGATTAAATTATTCTCTTTGTTAGATATTTGGCCCTTGTGCCATCATTTGTCATGTACTTAATTGCTAAGCTCTGGGAAACTAAGATTTTAGTGTTGGTAATAAATGACATACTCCAGAGGGGTCAAAACCAGCCCGCCAGAGGGTCCAGTCTGGCTCATCAGTAAAGTGCCTGAGTGCAAATATTACACACAAGAAATTAGCGGTCAAGAATGTCACTGAGTCTGGACGAATCGTTTGGGTCATAAAGTTAAATTGCTATATTTGTCAGCTCCAGATGTTGATCTACCATATGTGATGAAAGTGGCAATGGTAACCTGAGGTATTTTTTTTTTTCTCAAGAAATGTAAGGAAAGTAAACATTTTCATGATGCAATTTGACTTCTTTGCACTAAACTATTACTTCCTGGAGCTGTCAGGTTTCATAATAGAAACTGATAATTGACAAATGAATTTTTCTTGAACTCGTTGCACAATCTGTCCTTTCCTTTTCTATTTATATTTTTATATTACAAGACTTGTTACATTTTTGGCGAAACTGTTGTGTGTGTCTTGTGTGTGTAATGTGTGTAATCTATTATGGTTTCCCCAAGTGGGACAAATAAAGGTAACTAATCTAATCTGATATAATCTAATCTAATTTAATCTAATCTAATTTAAAAGAGACAGAGTTATTTCTAGCTTACGTGTGTGACCCCTACATTGAAATAATTTCAACACCTCTGGAATACACTGTAGTCAATTTGTGGTTCAATTTGTTGTGTATCTGTTCTTTTTTTTCTACTCTTTGTATTATGCTGCTGTGTGTGAAATTTTCCCCTCGCGTAATAAAGGTATATTCAATTCAATCCAAACTAGAAATTCACGACACACTCTAATGTGTTTGTGCCTATGTTTTTGGACACTTTTGTCCTTCCACTGTATCATGTTTATTTTTAGCCAACTGTCTCCCCAGATTGCACCGAGGAAAACAGCATCCTGATGCTACGCCATTGGATGTAATGAGTGTTTTTGAAGGACGTACCCTCACAAGTAGGACAACACTGCTCAGGCCTGACGACTGGGTTGGAACAGCTGGGTACGGGGCAGGATATGAGCACACACATCTCCCGACCCGAGTGGCAGTAGCAGTCGCGGCAGCCGTCGTGCCAGCCGTCACCTTCCTCGTATCGGTGCCCGTTGGAGGTGAGGCAATAGCTGGGCATCGGCGCCGGAGCAGTGGTGCTTGGGATGTGGTCGCTTTCTACAGACGGACATGAAAGATGCAGGAATTAAAAGGGTCTGCTGTGGACGTACAATCAAAAGGCAGCATTGTTTGGAATGGCACGCAAGCTTTTAAATTCAACGTTGAAACTTCATTACGTGCGTTAAGGATTTACAGCGAAACAAGCCAGTGTTATTGTCTCAGATCGAGTTTCCTTACAGCGTGAAGGGGCTCTGACTCCACACACATTAAAGTGTTTTCCCGTGTGAATATCCTTGTTTTATTGCATACAGTATTTATTTCCCAACCATCTATTTTGAATCCAGGCTACAAATAATTTTTCCATAATTTCTGTCAAATGTCAAGAAAGCTGAAGGATGCATAAGCCTTCTGAGAGGCTGAAGTCGCCACAGACAGACTGGGCCTCGCTGTGATGAGGACTCAGCCGGGCTGTTAAAACTTATTGACGTCTGAAACAATGGGGGAAACTAAACTGCCTGGTGTGTCATAGTTGCGGCAGAAGTTTTAGATGTCGATTCTCTTTTGTCTCACATACACACATACACACACAAAGTTCCCCTTCCATAAATATTTCAACCATCCACAGAAGACTGATCGGAGAAGTTGAGGCTCGGGTAAACAGTGGCTTATTTGCAGCAGCTGTTGGTCTGTGTGTGTCCTGTTTGCGAAAGGTGAAAAGCCAGTTTCGACCGATCACTGCGTGTGTGAAAACCATTAAGTATGCTTGTGGCCCAGGGTATTTATAATACATCAGAATTGGCAAAATAAACACTTCAAATAAAATGTGGCCAGAGATAAACATAGCATCTGCAAACTTCTTTTACATGTCGGGGTGGAGGAAATCTAATTAAAGCTGTGCACACCGGATAATGGCAAATACCAACAGGGACCAAAATTAAAAAAAAAAAAAAAAAGCATTAATAAAGGTCTCCACTGCAAGAGCAAGAGCAGCAAAAGGTCACAAGAAATCGAAATAGCTCTACTGGCCCAAATTCAATGCCACTAACAGAGCTCTCCTATCTCTCAGCGCCCTCCACCTTTTACACTGCCTAGACGTCTTATAGAGGGGGCCTTATGGTGAAGCTGTGGTGATATGATCAGTTTTAAACATGGCCGACATGTTTATACAGTTTCTCATGTCTCATAGACATTACAGGTCCTCTAAAGTTCAACGTAGTTTGTGCCGATGCGAGTGAAACAAGTGGAGCAGAATGGGTCAATTACATCCAAAATCATGTAAATCTTCCTGTTGAAGTCACAAAAACTGCTACTAGAGAAAAAAACCCTGATAGATATTCTATTTCTAAATCTAAAATTAGACAAGACCAACAAAACTTCTCAAATGAACTTATAGAACAGAAATAACCCTTCATGTTTAGCTTGGGTACTTGCGTTCTATTTCAGAAATATCATGACAAAACTGTTAAACATGCTCATCACTTACAGAAACCAAACTGGGTTGAAAAAATAAATAAATTTTAAAAATCGACGTGTGAGTGGAAGACATTCTGCAAACCATCTGTTCCTACGATTTTAGCACGTCCTCGGCAGTTCATCTTTATTTGGTTTCTGTGGTTCCACTTCATCACTTTTGCAAATTAATCTCAAGATGTTGATTTAAGAGGTTTAGGGGAATATGAGATCAATAATTAATTACTGTGTATTTCATTAGTCACCACTGTTTTAAAACTCACTTGAAGTCATATATTTACAATAAGAGACGTAATAGATTACACCACTGAAAACATGTCTCTGATATGTTATAACAATTATGACGGGATAAAATAAGGTAATAATAAAACCTCACAATCATGAGTGATCGGTCTAACCTCATCGGTGTCTGCAACACCATTAGTGTGTCATAGTAGGATATTTCTGCGTGAGTTCTATTCACAGCAGAGCTGTGTTACCTTTACACATGCAGATGGAGCAGCCCTTCCTGTTCTGACGGTAGCCGTCACTGCAGTGTTTATCACAGGTGAAGGGGGGGCACTTGACACAACGGCACATCTCACAGCCATGCTTGTTCCTTCTGCAGAAAAACAAACATACATGCTCTAGTACACACATACACATATAACACAAGTACGTCAAGAGTGAGGGAAGAGGCAGACAAGAGTGCTTCTGAGCAACTTCAACAGAGCGTTGAAAGCGGCTTCGCGTCGAGGACATCCACAGGATAAACAGAAGTAAGAAGAGCATTACGGCGTTGCGGTGCAATGAAGGCAGAAACTCAGGCTGGGAATAATCAACATCTGGACCTGCTTTCCCCTCGCTATATTAGCTGCCTTTGAAGAAGGCCAAATAAAAGGCCAACACGTGAAATCCCTGTGGTTTCATACCTACCCAGAGCCTCTGCAAGGAGCAATCTAAAGCCAATTCAGATGCTTCCAATTCACCCTTTTACTATCTTTAATGTCCAAAAGCCATTTGGCAGACATGCAAAAGTACTCTGTCTTTCTCGGTGTGCAGCATGAGAAAGAACCAGGAAAGAAGGACACGCTGATGGTGAACTTACATTTGACAAAATGTTCAAAGAATCCAGGTAGGAGATGTTTCTCACTCATACCTGGATTCGTACCTGGGGGGATGATGGGAGGTGAAAATGCACCAGATGCTACAAACAGATCCAAATAATGTGGCTGATAAAACACTGATGAGCTTAGATGCCGGTACAGACCGTACATTGATTGATTAGCTCCTCCTCCGTCACCCACTTCCTCATCCCTCTGCATCGTTCGGCAAGTGACGTCACGTAATTACTCTATTAATCTTCATCATCACATATTTGAAGAATGCCTGGCCCACAGCGTCGCGTCCACTAGAGTATACAGCACGTCAGACTCAGTAAACACTGAAGCCTATCTATGCTGAGGCAGCAATAACAGCCATTGAAACAACACTGCGAGGGGTGGGCCAGTGCCTCACTGTACAAATACGGAGACACAGAGTTCTGTGACCTTAGAGCAAGGCTTTGTTTAAAGATGGCGTGTGGAATGCCAAGCAGTGCTTTGGGCTCCAGGGGGATAGAGGTGCTTGGGGCAGCAATGGGGGACCCCAAGCCTGGGACTGCTGGATCGGCACAATTTCTAGCAGGCAATAAGAATGCCATTCATGACTCGTCTCTGAACAGTGGGGGTTTTAAGCGGTTAAGGAAGGAGGACAGACTAAGACCAACCTGCAGTTCCATCAAGCAGGCATAAGATCATCCCACTGATATGGCTCTTGATGCCTTTTTTTTTTATTTAACTTCTGAACACAAAAAAGAGAGAGAGAGGGAGCGAGAGAGAGAGAGAGAGAGGGAGAGGTGCAGCGCAGTGTGAAGTCTTCTGCTTCTGGAGCATTGCGTGTACGCCAACAGTGCTCACAGGATGTCATCAATACCACGCGAGTAAACACACAGATTCTTTGTGCCTTTGTTTCTTTGTGGTGGCTGCATGCACAGGTCCCGTGTGAAAAGGCAGATTTGCATTGTAAAGCGGGCAAATTCTCTGAGGATTTTCAACTTCTAAAGCTGGACCTAAACAGCTGCTTATGATGGATAAAGCCAGGACTTCCTGCTCTGTCCCCCCCCCCCCACACACACAGGATCCCCCTCATCCTCGCTCCTCTTTTTTACACTTCTCTTCTCCTCTGGCATCCTGTGCAGACATATCGGGCCCATCAGGCCTTGGCTCCAGAGAGCATGGTTGAGATACCAGAAGAATCCCAACTGTATACGTTTCATAAAGGCTGCTTTTGTCCTGATGTGTTTTTGATCGTTGTTTTGAGACGGAATGATGATTTATGAAATGAGAGTGGTGCCGGGGAACCGAGCGTCCTGGTGGAGACCACTTCCAGATGTTTGATTGGTTTAAATGGGATTAGGAGGAGAGATGCAGGGGGCTGAGAGGCAAGTGTGGACCTCACAGCGAATTGCACACACACTCACACACACACACACAGAGACAGACACTTTCCCACACACATTTAGAAAACCTGGAATGGCCACCAGGGTAGGTTGTTTGATGTTGTATTTACCAGCTCTACCTCCTTTTGACCAGAAGCACAAAGTCGCTGCTATAGAGCACATTCTTACAGACTGAGCCTACGATTTTTTCCTTCCTCGTCATTATAAAATTACCAGTGTAGGTTTCCACAGACTTCATCGATTTGTTATGTAATGACAGCTGCCCATGCCTTTAAGCGGGCAGAAAACCAGACATGACAAATGAGCCGTGTTGGCCTTGAGGATGAAAATTCCACAAAGACACTGCGTGTACTTACACATATCCATACGGGCAAGTCTTCGTGCAGGTCAAAGGCCTGCACTTAGGCATGGGGATGCTGCACTCGCACACCTCACAACCAAAATCATCCCTCTCGTATCCTATTGGGCATTTAAGGGAGCAATATTCACCCAGGTCAGGGCAGGAGTCATCTGAAAAAGATCAGGGGAAAAGTCATCAGATCACAGACATAACCATCCATCACAGGTCCAGGCTATGTTGCTATGGGGGAACATTCCTATGACACAAAGTCTTGCAAAGACTGTAGCCATGGACACCATTAAGAGGTAATTAATATGAATACAGTCAATGGCGCTGTCAAAAACAGTTGCAGAACAAAAAGTTGCTGGCGACGTCGAAGTGAGCTGACAAACCTGGTCATGTACCTCCAGCAACAAATAGCTCATGCTTCAGCAAATCTATCCTTAAAAATCTTTACCTGTTCGGCCCCAAAATAAATGAAGGAAAGTGGACTTACTGTTGAGACACTGGCACAGCAGACATCCATTCTTGTCTTGCAGGAAGCCGTAGGGACATTCACTGCCCGACAAGGAGCAGTTTTCCAGGGGAGGGCAGAGAATAGGGCTAACGGTTTCATAAGAAGGCTCTGGAGGAAAAAAAAAGATGAAGGGGGAGGGGAAGGGCAGTTAGTATACAACGAAAACAACAAAGGAACTGACCTGGTGTTTGCCTGTGTTTTTTCACTGTGATGCCCTCAGGTGTAATACCTCATCTATGCTGCTTTCAGTGCCAACTGTAATAGCTACCTATTCACACTACTCTTATTTTGGAGTAAACAGTAATTACAGATAAATGTACAGCAATTACACCAGGGTGGGTCGCACTGTGAGAGGGATTATACCTCAGCCTTATTGTGTTGAAGTGACTCCCATTAATAATGTGGAAGAGCATGGTTTTGTCCTGAACAAGCAGTGGTCCCCAGGACAGACTTTAGCCCAAACTTTATAACGAAAACAAACATTTCCATGTAGTTTCTTCAAGTGACATGAGTGTGAACTTCTCCTTCACACATGTGCACGGGGCCACGCATAACACCTATTCCCATCATATGTCTCTTGCCACGTTCGGTGGGAGGAGCGACCCAATGAGCTGTAACTAATTACGCTCACAAAAAAAGGATCCACTTCAATTATGGAGCCTCCTGCATTAAAAGCACGCCGCAGCCTCGCACACACAGGTGGGTCTCATTTTGGCGGGCAAGGGTAATAAAGGAACACAAAGAACCCTGCCGCTTGAAGAATGCTCCGTGGCCTCCCCTTTAATGAGCCCATGCCGACATGGTCTCTGTAGCAGACCTGCGGGGCCCTAGGAACGTCCTCCATGTGGTATGTGGGTTAACGTGGAGCTTCTACAATAGACGTGATATGTATGAACACATGTTCTTGTGGCTTTGATTTGAACACATGTGCACGTACCTTCACAGAAGGGACAGCACTCTCCGGGGATCTTGACGGGGTTCTGACAGCTCTGTTTGCAGGCCATGGCTGTGCAGTGTGGTTCTCCATCCACACACTGGCAGAAAGTGCAGTCGTCCTCTTTCCACTGCTCCTCGTGAGCTCGCAGCTTGTTATTCACCCAGCAGCTGGCCTTGGTGCTGTCCATTGACATCAACTCCACATCTGAGGGACCAAAGAAAGATACGCACTTGTGTTTGAGGGAGAAAAGTGAGAGGAGACGGGGATCTTTGATCTGAATCTCAGCCCAGTCGGACGAATAGTATGGTACCATGCTACCATGAATTGAATAAAAACCCAGAGAGAGAGAGAGAGAGAGAGAGAGAATCCAATGTATTTGGATTTAGCGCATTCCCTCCTGTAATTGAGTTAAAAGGAGACAGTGTGAGCTCAGCTGAAGGAAGCAGGATACTCCACGAGGGACTCAATGAAATGGGGAAACTGGCTTTTCACCACAGGCTATTGTGTCAATTAGTCAAACAAAGATGACTTATCTATATTCATAAAGGGGAAGGGGCTGTTTGGCTTTGTAACAATGTGTGCAGGGATTGAAGTTGAAATGAAACAGATGAGATTTGGGATGTCTCTATTTCCTCCTATGAGAGTCTGATAATTAAAACCATTGCAGTGACGATGACGTTCATTGCGGTCTGTCCGTGCTTTGTCCGCTCAAGTGTTGGCTGAGAGTTTGAATGGATCCCTATGTGTTTAACCTGCAACCTTGAAGTACACATGACAAGTCAGAGCACATGGGAAACTTTCTGTAGCGTTATGTTAAGTAAGAAACAAATCAGAGGTCAGAATGAGGTGATGCAAACCGTGGTGGCCTCACTTTGGCATCATTTTACTCATCATCTGTTGAATACAGAGGTGTGCTCACTGTTTTCTCTTTACAGCAGTGTTTAACACAAGTGTGGGTATATGTTACCGTATTTTCGTACATGTTGCTAAGAATGGAAATGGTGTCGCCTACACACAACAGGAGTACTATTTTCTCTGTCTGATCCATTTCGGCGGTGGCTGCGATTAATCCGAACAAGATATTTTCTCTTTGACCAAGTATAAACTCATAATAAACTCCTTATGGTGTACACTAAAATCACACAATAACACTTAATAGTGTCATATTTGTAGAAGAATGTGTGACAGGATATAAGTGGCAACAAAATCAATATTGCAGAAATCAATACAGCTCAACATCCAGTGTGTATTCAGTTCAACCTTACTCCATCCTGACATAACATGCAGAATTCTGGTGTTGGGAACCTTCATTACAGTGAGTTTATTTCAATGTTCCATGCTTAAAATACTAATGATGATGACTTAAGCAAAACAGGCTTCACCCAACAAAGTGAGAACCAGTAAAACCAAGGAGCTGCTATAGGAACGAGTGGAACTGCAGGTGGTCATTATGGGCTTACACATGTCCTGTTTACACTGCAATAGTTGTTTGACACACTAGTAAGGAGTAAGAGATGAATTAGTACAGCTTTAATAAAGCAAAAGAAATCCCAATCATCCTCGTAGGAACATATTTGAATCCATATTAAGGGCTTTATAGTTCCCCTTTGTGAGGCACGCAGTAAGTAAATGCAGCCATGAGTAAAAGATGAAAGCATACCATCCATCTAAATGCCTGAACATTCCAGGTGTACTGTACCTCCTACACTGACCTAACATGATCCGCCGTCTTCCTTTTTGTCTTCTTTTCCTCTGATCGACTGTAGCCACGCAGGCAGAAGCTAAAGCTGGCTACCACCTAGAACTCTAATGTGGCTGCCATATGCACTGAAGCCCCATTCTGAACTGTCCCAAGTGCATGGATGAGCATCTCTTACCTGCCTTTTAAGCACGCGTTTGTGAAAGAGGTCCCCCTGCTTATACGCCAAAGCCAGATACTACAAGTAGTGCACGCTTGGTGACGGTTTTGACATTCTTAAGTTTCCCTCGCTGCCTCGTGTCTGCCAGGTATGTTAACGACTGTAGAGGAGGCTTACAGTATAACTGATGGTAGGGTCATTAGAGGTAAGGTGAACTTTGACTTCTACTCTTCCTTTTGCTGCAGCTGTCAACGCATAACCCCACGTCTTAGCAACAGCGCCAGCTACATAATCCTCAAAACATTTCCCAATTTCGGACAATGTGGTAAGACGTTGAAATCAAGTCAAATCAAATCAAAGTTTATTTACATAGCGACAAATCACAACAACAGTCGTCTCAAAGCGTAGCAAAAGTACATGCATTACTAGTTAAGGTATTAGTAAAGTAAAATAAAGTATAGTAAAGTAAAGCATAGTAAAGCATAGTTCAAAATAAAAAAGAAATCGTAAGAAACCCAACAGAGTCCTCCAGGAGCAACGCACTAGTGACGTTTCCCAGTTTGCAGTCACAACATTATCTTTTAGAATGTAAGCACAGAACAGAGGTAGACGTGCGTACCTATGCAGACAGGGCAGCACTCGCCCTCAGGAATGTAGAAGTTCTCACAGTCCAACTCGGCGCACTCTGCCTTGGAGCAGAAGGAGATTCCACCCCGACACTGACACAGCCAGCAGGGGTCCATTCTGTACACTTCCCCCTCTACGAACTCCTTCCCATTATGGATGCATTTAGGAGAGGCTGTGGAGAACAAAACAAGGGGAAGAAAATACAAATCAGAGGAGACCTTAAACTGAACGTCGTGCGAGGAAGGTAATAATCAACACACCGCCACAGATGAAGGCCATCTGTCAGGTGTCCATCACGTTTGGAAGGGATTAGCGACAACACCATTTGTCCCTATGACTGTACAGCGGAAATATGCAGCTTTCATCGCAACGTCAAACTCCATCAGCGCAAGAATGTCCCGACTTTATACAATCAATTATGAATCCATAAACACCCATTTATTCCCCGGCTATTGACGGAGATGTTTATTTGAAGCAAATGGTGCAGAGGTATGGCTGAGGTTAAGCCTGTGGGGTGGAATGGCATTTATCAGACAATGAAGCCAAGCGAGGGGGAATTTCACAGGGATCTATCAAGTCTTGAAAAGGAGTTGGAGTCTTGCGGAGTTAAAGAAAACAGTAGTGGGTCTGAGGCTTTGGCAGAACCCGGGCTCACTGTGCCGGTGGCAGGTGGAGTGAATCCATGTTTGTCTCAACATTCACTCCAGGCGGAGCCTCAATGACTCAATTCTTATTCAGGGAAAGCGTTTCAGTGTGTGCTGATAAGCTACCTGTGAACTCTGACCTCTCGTTTTCACTCAACGAGATGTTTCATCTCTCATTCTCTGTCTGTCTACTCTTTTCCCTGACCTCTCTTGTCAATCAAAATGCTCGGCCTTTGACCATTTTAACACTGCGGACCTTCTGTAGTTTTCTCTCTCTTTCCACATGTGTGAGTGTGGCGCCTCCTCAATGGAGAGTCTAAAGGCTGATAAACAGTAATAATTTGGAGCAGGAAAAAGCAAAGACACTTTATCAGCCAGTATTAAGTCTCCGCAGAAATCTTTCACTCAATTTAGGAACATTAGAACCTCTGAACTGAACGTTTTAACTCCAAGTAACGAGTACCTAATTGAATACAAATGTCCATGACAGAGGAAGACACGCTTGCCAAAGATGAAATCATAGGAGAACCTTAATCTCATTTCATTCAAAAGTCGGAACAGAATCACAACTGATAAACATCATAATTCTGATTTTATCATTTCCCGTCTATATACTAAATATTGCTACGTGGCCTTAAAATGAGGATTATGTATCGTCTTCAGCTTAACCACATTTAGCAGCAAAATGTTCTACGGCAAATTCACACCTGTTAAATGTTATTCTCAGGTTCTTGAGGCTTGATATTTCTTCTGTTAACACAATGGTCCGGCATTTTAGACCATGTAAGGCTTTACACTTTAAGTTTCTAAAAAGGTTCAGAGTAGTGTGATCATCCTTCATCCCAAAAAATTCAATCTGCAGCTACTTTGACGAAACGCTGCAAATCTGATAAATCGTTCAGGATTAATTACAGTAGTTCTGCCGCCAAAGGAAGAGGAAGCATTACAGCATTACACTGCAATGGTAATACTAGATTACACAGTGAAATAAGCCGCCGTGGTTTTTATGACTCAGCATTAAAAGATGTTGACTAACCACACATTAATATCATCAAACACATAACGGTATGCAGGAAGTGACGCAACAGGGTTATGTAAGAAGGTATCCAGACTCCAGAGGACTAGGGTTAGTTGGGCTGGTCGATGTATTGCATGGACTCGAGCAGACATGAGGTTTCTCTGAGAGTGGTGGGTGGGGGTGGGGAGGTCCAGAGCAGCATCTGTACACCATACAGCGCTGAGCACATACTCAAAGTGTCTGCACATATGACCCCACGCTTGCCGACAACCAGCGCTGCGCTCTAATACAAAGCAGGTGGGCTGAAAGTCTAACAGGGATTTGTCCACCTTTTATTCACTTGCTTGCCATCTTTCCGCCTTTCCTTCTCTCACTCTGTAGTCCTGCCATCCCACTTCACGTGCGGCATATCCACGCAGAGAAAATGCATTGAGCACTTTAGCCGAATCGAAATCAACAGGCGCGGCAGCGTTTTAACTCTCATAGAAGCAATAGGAAGTCACATGAGGGGATACTCACATGTCATTTCCGCAGTGTTTGTTAATAGTAATCCTTAAAACAAGTCGCGGTACAGAGTCTAAATTCCACTCATGCTTCGTGATGTTCAGTCTTCGCTAAATTGAGTTGAAGATGCAATGTGGAGACGGGTGGTGTATAAAACATCGACCTCCAGCCTGTAAATCACTCATAACTTACAATTAAAATGGTGCTCATGTGGCTAACAAGACAAACCACTGTGGAAAACAAAACTTTTCCCACATAGGAACAATGACAAGATTATAAGAAGAATATAAAAAAAACTTTATGATAGACCTTTAGACTATATGATCAATAGGAAAAATACCATGACGTGATAGGAGTTTGCAACTACTCAAACTTCATGTTTTCATGGCACTACTCAAGAACCAGCCGCATGGTATTACTTAACAGTAACTGGATCAAGCCTGATTCAAACCTATTGTGCGTCCAGAGATGACTACAGGGGACAAATGCAGAATGTCTGCCAGCGGAACTGTTGATAAACAGCAGGCTACGACCGAGCAGGATCATCTATTACATCAGATGACATCAGGTTTGGATCCAGCTGCCCGGTCGGCTCTGCCACCCAGATACAGCCCTCCCCCAAACACTGATGGAGGCCAAAATACACAGGTGGGGCCTATTGTCACTGCGCACACTGACCCTGACTCAATGTCCGCTGACAGCCAAGTGGGCAATGGAAACAAGTTAATCAGTTCAAGGCAGACACGGAGGGTGTCATGTTGAAATGTTAGGATAGGTATGGTATCTGAAAGCAACTTGGACTTTATTTGCATTTGTACTTGGGAGCTTTGGGGGCCTTTGAGGGACCGGGGAGGTGACTAGGGGGCCCAGTGCGTGTCCATGTCTATGTCCCTGTCTGTGGAGAGTTCTGACGGGGCGCGCAGTCATGCAGGCCTAACGGACGGTAGGGGCAGCACAAAAGGCATCAAGCCCCAGGCGCAAAGAGCAGCAGACACTTGTTATCAAAACACTGATCCCATGGCCCCCACGGCTGCCATTCAGCCCCCGCCGGCCTGCCGGACTCGATTACCCTCCCCACTGGTGGAATGGAGCACATAAAAAGCATTCCCATCAATGAACTGTTGAACCTTTTCCCTTTGGACGTGTGACCAGACAAGCACCCTTTGACACTGCACTTCTGTTGAGCAAATTTGTAGCCTAAGCACTTTTCTGGTCACTGGGCTTGTTAAGTCCATTAATTCCAGGACACAGCACTCATTTATACATGTGGAGGGGCCAGAATGGGAATTTGTTCTGTTGGTAAAACAGTGAATATTTGTCAGGAGCACAGAGTAAACACACCAATACCACAGCTCACCTCCCTGACTTTCTGACTCTCCTCGCAACCTCTTTTCCACAACTTTGTTTATACTGTACAAGAACGTCAACTGCGCCTTCTTTTTTTTTTTTTGTTCTTACCCTGTTTTTCAACCGTCTAACTTCTTATCAGGTGAGAAGACCAATTTTAAAAGACCCATTATCGCTGATATCTTTGTGCGTTTGCGGATACACCCCTGAAAAAATGCGTTTGAAGGACAAGTAGCGGCTTCATAAAAAAAAAAAAAAAACATCCCCAAAACAATTATCGTCCAAAAAGCTATTTTCCTTTTCATCTGTGTGCGTTTGGTCAGCAGGGAGGAAAGTGTTACTCTGAAGTGAATAATTACTTCTGCGATATACGTATCTCGCACCATCTGTGCTATCGTTATCGCAGTAGGAGAGACATACAGTCCAGTACAGTCACCTTTCTGGCACTCAAAGACGTCACAGCAGTCTCCTGGCTGTCCACTGGCCTGGCTGAGTGGCACGGCGCGCTGTCCACTCGGGCAGTGGGGCTTATGGCAGGCGCTGAAGTCGCAGGTGCATTGGGGGGGTATGGAGGGACAGCAGCCAGCAGGGGGCGTGTAACTCTTGGTCAGGACTGAGCCTTTAGGGCAGGAGGGCACTGGCAGTGAGGGGCAGGTCACCCCTGAACACCTCAGCTCCTCTGTAAGAAAAACAAACAAAGATAGAAATTCATATTAAGACGCAATATCATATTTCCATTTACAAGAAAAACCGGAACATCTGCGTTTGCACGTGAACGTGTGAAGGCTTCAGCTTCAATAGTGTCCATAGTCCGGTTATAATCTCAGAGATGAATTCATGCAATCAGCCAATACAAACCATGTGCAGAGTCATCAGAAGCCCAGTTCAGCCTCTGACAGCTTTACAGCATCCTGTCAGAGAAGTGAGAGCCACTCTGTAGACACGACAAGGCTCTCTGCACATCCTGTCTATGGGGCCTCTGATCCCACCCGGCCCGGCCCGACCGTCTCACAATCCAAACAGGCTCCTGCACCCTGAAAATCAGTCATTAATACCAGCCGTCCTTCAACAGGGTCCTTCTTACTGCCAGTGTAGGATCTCCTTCAGTTAACATACCAGGGTTTGTTTCTCTATTCATTTACCAGAGCCAGCATAATAGCGCTGATACCCCTTGTTAGAGGGGAAAGTATAGCAGAGTGGGACTGGGGATCTGGGCAAGGGGCTCGGGGGTGTATTTTGGAGTCTGTTCAGGAAAAGAAAAGTGGAGCGCCCCTCTATACCCACATTGTACGAGAACAGTAGCTACCTTACAAATATTGGATTTCCCAAGCCAAAGGAAACTGTTTATTTTTCATTCATGGTGTCACTGTAATGTATACAGCGCAGGCAAAAAAGATGTGGAAGTGCAGACTCACGTCCTGTCCTATAATTGTCAAGCACCGAGTCATTTCCCAGGATCCATGCTAAAAGCAGCGACGATAGACACACATACACACACAGACGTGCACACTTTGTAGCGGCTGTGGACAGGCAGCACTGACAGATGATGGATGAGAACTGAGGAAATCTCCTAAATCACATTTTAAATCGCGGTCCAGCATTAAGAGCAGACAGTGAAAAGTGTGAACATACAATTGTATGGTGAGAAAGTTCAATTAAAGGGATTTAGGATTTTGGTTACGAGGAATATTTGAGAATCTTTGCATGCATCTGGTTTTTGAGGAGAGGGAGCGACGCAGGCTGGCGTTGCGTAACAGCGCTTGGGGGTTTTGGTAGCGTTTCCAGAAGTCCTGAGTGCTGCTGATGGTCTTCACAGATCGGCTCTTTTGCAGTCGTTCAGCTCAATGCCGCAATACGATTCTCTCTGAGGATGTGCTTCATCTCTCACATTTTAAGACCTGTAAGTGGATCCCTCTGGGTTTTTACCACCAGATGGGGAAATTGAACTGGAGAGCGGTTTGGAGACCAGACTCTTGATCAGTGAAATGATTCTGCTTTGCCCGACATAAACCGTAGAGCTGTGGGATTTAAAGTCTGTCTGACCCTGCGGGAGAAGGTCCTACAAAGACCGCGGCAGCTTTATTTAGATGGGTGTGGATAATATTTCTGACAGATGATATTGGCAATAAAGAAAACAAGAGGATTTTTTCTGGCTGTCGATAAATAGGGTAGGAGTGTGAGGTGTCTGTACTGTACTGTTTACCCAAGCAACCTGGGAACAGTGAGGACTTCCACAAAGCTCTCATTGATAAACTTTGTAGCTGAATAGTGTCATAGAAAATCAGAGGGTGGGGGGTGGGCACCCCTGAATTAAGGAAGGCTACAACCTTTTTATAACGGTTTTTGGCCTAATTCCTGTGCTGGGTGTTAAATAAACTTCAGCTGGAAGTGCTGATTGGTGAGTGTTTTACTTCCAATAAAGTCTACCACAGTCTACTGCTGCTCAGTTGAAGACCGGTTTTGCATATGAAAACCTCACGCTATTTAAACCCATAGAAATGCCATGGGACGATCCTGCACAACGTTCTGCACTGAAAAACACTTTCTGTGTATTGTATGTGCCCCAGAGAAGGCTGATTACTCTTTCAGTTGTGATAATGGCAGGGGTTAGAGTGCGCTGGGAAAAGCAGCTGGCAGACATGGTATTGTCATTCAAATGAATAGAATTGTATCCATCAGTGGAAAGGCTCCAACCCTTGCAGGTCCAATTAATATAATTTTCAAGTTGGCTCATTTATAAACACAATAGGCAGACAAAGAAGATGGAAAAAGTCAGCAGCAAATGGATTTTATCCCATGCACTTTGCCTTCTATCTCTGAGAATAAATGCCTGTAATTAGTGAGTCAGCAACCACTGAACCAGTCGGAGTGTCACAATGGTGGCCATACTCCAGCTCAGACGCACACAAAAGCACTGATTTGCCACGCTTGATAAATTGCCAGTCCAGATTAGTGAACATATGCTTTTGTATGACTGTAAGATAACAGTTGATAGACTGGAAAACCTTCGACCCCGGTGCCCAACCTGCACATGCACACACAGGTGGGATACGGAAATTGCTTCATTACCACAGAATGGGCTCCTTTGTAAACAATGCATATTTCTGGCATCTCAGCAGCTCATTGAAGAAAGAAAAACACCTCAGTTCTAAATTAGTTTTTTCTTCCCACCCCCACACCCCCAATGCCACGGTACAAGGAGCACAGTCTTTACCCGAACCAGAGCCGCCTGGCCAGGCAGAGGAGGCTGTGTTGACAGTCTGAGTTTACTCATGGAAAAAGCGCACAATGTGAGTTCTGTTCACCGACTGACTTTGGAAGCATGTCAGCAGAGAACAAAGCTGTCTCAGTCCAGCTGCCCTCCGTGGGTTTCTGGTCTGTCCTCAGGTTTTATAAAGTTGCTCCCCAAAGGGACACATCAGGGCCGTCTCTCACGTAAAGCTGTGGGGGCCTGGCCCGGTGCCCACCAGCAGTTACAACTGAGAAAGTCCGAATTGTTGGCCGCGTTTTATCAGAGTGTGCGCGAGTATATGAGTGAGGACCACGGAGCAGATTGGGGAGGAGGTCCAGGCCGGCGGAGCACAGACCAGGTCACCAGGAAGAAACACTTTCGGGAACTTCACACCCTAGTAAGAAACCTGAAGTAGTGGAGTGTGAGCATGCAGCTCTGGACCTGCTGCCTGCACGCCTTGTTCTCTGGCACTTAGGCCAGAGAACATATTTGCAGATGAAAAAACGTGATCTCTGTATGTGAGCTAGCACTCTTCCAGCTGTGGATGTGCATTTTTGGGTGATGTAATCAGAATGTCCACGTGCAAGGTGCGCACACTGTGCAAAATGCATCCGTGTATATATCAGTGTGAATGTATCGAGTGTACAAAGCATGTGTGCATTCCACAAAACACGCCCTTTCCCTCGCCGTCAGCCGGCCAGTAAGATTAGAGCAACAACAATGAAGGAGCAGAACTGTCCAATAGTGTCACCCAGACACAGATCAACATCACACACGGGCTACAGCCATATCTGTTGCTATATCTGGAACTAAATGCATATGAAAAGGTTGAACATATTTCGCTCTAGGCCACAGTGCATAAAGGAAGGGAAGGGGAGTGAGGAAAAAGGAGACAAAAAGTGAACAGCTGTCACGTGTACTGTTACTCACAGACACAAGCACGGCACCAGAAAAGAAAGATAATTCGTTCGAGTATTGTCCTCACGCGCAAGCTGTTTGCAAGACTAATTCCCATTTTCTCAGAAGCAGATATTGCATTTGTTGCTCCTCTACATTTGTCTGCTGGCTTTAATCGTTAATTATTTCGCAGACCGTCATCCTCTATCGGTCCAGCAAAAACCAAATTTACTGATTTTCATGTTGGTGATAAACTGAAAGATAAAGTGTCCATTAATGGAGCGGATATTTTATTTTTAGACTAAATAATCACCTCTCTTGGTTTAGCTGGAAAAGTTTACTTTTCAGAGAAATGGTTATCACGGGACAAGATGACCTTCAAGGATATGTGCAATTATCCATCATTAGGTGGTTAAAATGTGCAAATCCATAAACGTGCTCAACATACACATTAATACACTTGTATGGATCATATATAATGGTTTAAAAAAAGGAAGAAAAGATTTGACATGAGCCATTTTACTAAACAATGACTACAACTATTTTTGCTTTTTCTTAAACTTTATGTACATTTAACTTATATATTTACTTTGATGTGCTGTGTATGAGGGGTCAAATGACTTGTAATAGAGTACTTTTTCACAGTGTGTCATTAGTACTTTTTCAGTGTGAGCTGAAGCTGAGATCCTTCCCTTAAAGTACCAACCATCCTGTAGCAAATCAAGTCTAGAGTCTAGAGGTGTGACCGGCTGTTGAATAAACTGCTGATAGAGAAGATAAAGGATAGTAGCTGACAGGAGACACTGGCCTGAGGAAAACAGGAGCTGACGGAGACTGCACTTTGAGTCTCTAACATATTAGTGGATGTGGACGTGTCAAAGGCTGAGCTTTAAGCGTCAGCATGAGATTGGTAACTTGACATAGAGGATGGGTCTAAGACTTCATCGTGTGTGTCTTGGTTTTTTTTTTTGTTTTTTCTTGTTTTTTGCGCTTGCCCAGTGGTTGGTTTTGTTAGTGGCTGACCACGAGTAGTAAATGGGTTGACATCAATTCCAACATGCCTTGAGGGGAAGTTCTTTGTCTCTATTGCCACACAAGAGTTTCGCTTCCTCTTTGAAATACCTACTCACACACATACAAACACGAACACACTGTCAAACCAGCAGCTTGCCATCTACTACAGGGGCCACAGACGCCACACAAACACACACGGGCCAGGCGCCTCACACCCTGCCAGCCTGTAGCGGTCTGGCTCAGCCGGTAATAGTCCTGCCACAAAGAGGCTGCAGCCAAGCAGAACTGAAAGTCCTTTCACAAGGGCAGGTGGGCAAGGAGATTTGCGGCATTGAGGTCAGGTTGGACCATGGCATCAGAGTGGGCACCACTTTCCTGACTGATGAACTTCTGGTGAACTTCCACATACCTGTAAGTGACCAATTTATCCCGGAAAAACTCACCGTCCGTCCACAGACGTGAGCGAGTAAGTGACTCATGATGACTGATTTAGCACGACCTCCTCGTATTTTACTCACTTCTTTAGATCAAACACATTACTATTAAAAGGTTCAGTGTGTGTGTATTGCATGGGATCGAGTTGTGAAGTAGCAGACTGAACCCAACAAAACAACCCCTCATCTGACCCTTGACCTACAGTAGCCGTTAAATATGTGGATCATGAAATGCTGAAAGGCCCCTGTAAAAGCCAGAGTTTGGTTTGGCTCATCCTATTCCTACACATTATGGTTAAGAGGACTTTAAGAGTCATCCAAACTCAAACATTTACATCATTCCTTGACGTAGACTCCCATAAAAACTGAAAGACCGCTAAATGGTCCAGTCTGAGTTAATGCACAAACACAGCAGATGGAGATCAATACTAAGGAGTCATTCTGTAGCAGAGCTATTGTTATATATTATATGGTGCCTTATGTAATTTGTTCCTCAGGTGTTACCGTATTGAAGTACGTGTCTTTTGCGACAGTCCCTTGTACTACAGAGAGAATAAAAATAAATACAAGTCAGTACACGATGCTTGAAGCTACTCCGGTGTTTTGACCTCTTACTTTCTTTTATGTATACAAGTACATAACAGCTATAATATTCGACTTATCCTACATGAATGAAAACATGCAGATGAAGACTATCTTCCATTTCAGCGTTTGGATTTCAACTGCTTCACAAAAACACAGCCACAAAATAGAAAACAGTGCATTTATTCTTTCCTGTCAGTGAGTAATAACTAGGGAATTCCTCCAAAGCAGCAGTTACGTCCTTATCAAGAGTGAAATATGTAAACAATCTCAGAGTGTAAAATGACTAAACACCACCCTGCCAGACCCTGGGGCCTGTGTGACATAAATACTTCAACAAAATCGCTGTCTAGAAATTTGCGATTTCCCATCTTCCTGTGTCTACCACCCGCCAACCCCACCCCCAAACCTCCGTGCCCCCACCTAACCCCGCCCCCACCCACCCGCGCTTATCACTTCCTCTTTACTTCCTGACATCTGGGTAATATGTCTGGCAAACTGAGTTATTTTTGACAGAACGTTTGCACAAAAAAAAAAAAAAAAAAGCAGAATCCTACAGAGGCAGCGAGTGGAAGTAGAAAAGATGTCGAGAGTTTGAAGACGGTGAGTCACAGCAGAAGGAAGGACTAAACAAGACCGCTAAGTGAGTCACGCTGAAAGTGAATGAAAGCCACGCCAAACCACTACCATCTGTGAGTCCGCGTTTCCCAGGGAGAGCATCTATAGATCCTGATTGATGGCTGAAAATTAGGCTTGTGGAAGTGTTGGGACACAGGATCTGGTTTCACTTCCTTTGGTGTGTGAAAACAAAATGTAACTGAGCTTTGTAGTGTATTTACAGGACGCACTTGTTTTCTTTCTTGCATCTGAATTGTGGTTTTGATGTTTTAAAACCTGTAGGCGTTGATGGACATAGAGTCAAACAGCACCAAGAGAAACAGACCGTAAACCACATAGTCCTGCTGGAAGATGACAGACAAAGGAAAATGTCTGCCGAGACATCTACACAAACAAGATAATCATCACACACAGACACACACACACACAGACGCTGACACATACAGTTCCATCACACACATGCACACATACACACACGCATTCTGATCACATATAAACAAATGCGATCTTTCATATATATTCATGACTCCATACGCATATGCATTCTAACACACATCTTCATCCAATGACGATTCATCTGAAGTGTGTGTGTGTATGTGGAGAACCCATAAGCTGCTGAAAAATGTTGTTTACAGTTTTTGCCGGTGTGAGTTTAAACTGTCATCTGTTGGAGACAGGGCTTTGAGATGAGGGGGTTAGGAAACACATCTTTCCACTGTAACACTAGACGTCGCCGAGTCAAAACAATACATTGTGTGATGAACATATCACTGTAGGACCTGACTGAGGAACGAGCACACATCCAAAACAGCTGTACTGTAAATGTTCGGCAATAACCTCTGTGTCATTCGCAGACTAAATAATAACATGGCGCGTTGCCAGCGACCGTATTACCGACCTACAACACACTCACTCATCTGAAATGTCAACAAGTTGCAAGGAGACTGAGCTCTAAATGTCAAAGGGAGACTCACGGATCACACACGGGAGCAGTCACATGGTCTGGACTCAGTCCGGTCACTAAAACCCTTTTCCACGGGTTTTCACGTAGGTTTGTGAGTGTGTTGTGTAAGAATGCAGCACGAGATGTAGCCAAAATACATGGAGGTCAGTGAGTTCACTTCCGTCCTATTCAGTGAACGTCACTCAGGAGGCAGCTACGACTTGGAGCTGGTGTATCAACTTGACACCTCGCAATCCGAACGAGGAAACTGAGCCCGCTGTGGCAGCAGTGTTTTCACTCCGAGGTGTCACTCAGGGAGGTTTCTAAGAGACACACGCTTGTATTCGCTTACATCACCTGCACAAGGGAAGCAGTCAGTACTTGTCCTGTGACACGTTACAGCGTCCACAGAGTATCTGTAGCGGTCCACGCTTTCATCAAGGGTCAACAATCTGTTGGGTTTTTTTTTCCCTTTTCAGTCCGTCTCTCTCACACCTTCTCCTTTCACTGCTCACGTCTCTTATTTTTATCCCATAAAAAACACACTCGTTCTCATTTTCTCTTTTTTTCATGTCTCTAGAGAGGTGCTGTGAATTGTGAATTGCACGAAAGATTGATTAAGCAATTAAAATAGCGACCATTTATCTTTGCATACGTTTTTTTTTTCTCCAGTTCTTTAAATTAAAAAGGTTAGATTCTTCCTATTAAATGTCACCGAACGTGGAGGTGCAAATTTTTTTCATTCGTCAGCGACAATGTGTTTCCCTTCGGATATAACGAGCTGGGACTTAAGGAATGCTGCGGCTGTGTTTCACTTTAGGTCATTTGCACCAAAGGGGGGAAAGACATGGAAAACTTTTCTATGGTGTTTATATTCAGAAAGGTCCCTGATAGATATGAGTCTGTGAGGACGACTGCAGCAGAATAAGAGCAGCGCGAGGCGACTAGAGCTACTGGTCGGCTGCCTTTGAGTCGTCAGTTCCAGCTGCGGGTCATTTGAAGGTTACCTGCGGCTTCCTGGCACTGGCTGCGGTTGATGTAGGCGAAGTGGTGGTGGCAGCTCTGAGACTCACACACACATCCCTCAGCGGTCAGGTTACAGCCGGAGAACATGCACGCTGGGTTGGATGGCCCCACATACTTCTCCCTGTGTCGCTCTCGGTGCTCGTGTCTCCGGCCCTCTAGAAACCAGCACCGGACACACACACACACAGACACACACACCCACACAAAAAACCACATGCATGAATGAGTCAAAGAAGACGGCCCCTGCTCAGAAGTGAGTGGGAAACCACCACACACAGGCCGAGCTTGTGTCTCATCGCTATAATATGTAAGTAACATTGTTCGCCTCAGTGTTGCATCTGCTACACATTAGCTCCTGTCAGTGAACAGCATTATATCCTTCAGATGTTGTGTATTTTTTCATCTGAAGAGGAGGGGGGCTCACCTGACTTTCCAGCTTTCATGCAGGTTTCTAGATCCGTGTAGGTAAAAGAGCCCAAGCAGGAGTGACGCGCATCACACACACACTGACCTCCTGCTCTGTCACAGCCTGTGATTAGAGGACAGCGATCGTCCTCCAAACCCGCCTCTGGATGATCAGGAAGCACTGTGACGGACAAGACAGATGACAGGATCAAACGTTAAAACGTCAAACTGTCTAAGTGTGCTGAGAAACTGACAGAAATTCAGTTGATAATCGCCAAGAAATGTATTGCTAGAAAATGGAAGTTAGGTCCCGCCCCCTTTCCCATCAAGATGTGGTTGAAGATGTGAACAGTTGTTTGAACCTGAAGGAAAAAAAACCTACTGGGTGAAAAAATGAAGTAGGATGTACTACAAGACATGGAACCATTGATAAACTACATGGAAAATGTACCAACACCACCACATTGGTTCAGCGCTTTATACCCGAGCAAGGCTTGTAGGACTTAGGAGGTTAGAGGTCATTCAGGCAGTTCAGTTATTTATGGTTTTGTTTTGTTTTGTTTCATTTTGTCTACTGGCTCTGACCCTGCCATTGTGGGCCAGGAGTGTTGTCATGTGGTGTTTAAATGTAACTGTAATACTGTCTAATGAAAAATCTAAATAAAATATTATTTTGTAAAAAACCATAAAATGTTAGAGTAAGAGTCCTTCGATATTGAGAATAGAACAAAGCAGTGCTTGAGAATTGTGCAATTATGCTTTATCAGCACACAAATACTGTTGTTTACTAAGACATCTGCCAAAGCCATTACTTCTTGGGATGACATCACATGTAAACACTAAAAAGGTGCGTTAAATATGTGTTAATCACTTTATTTCCATAGCAGTAGTTACAAATAGAGCTGGTGATTTACTGTAGGTGACGTCTTATGGTGCTATCGAGCCTCATATTGTATCATGAGTTACTCTAAGATTTCCACCTCTGGTGAACGAGGTTGTAGGTGAAGGAATAGAACAAAGCAAGACACGATGTGTTCCTGGAGAGCAGTTAAGGGTGGGCAGACTTACAGGCTGAGCTGCACCACATCGGCCTGGCACGGCCCTGACTGTATTGACCGGTTTATTTCTGGGTTGCATCAGCCGTCCCTCCTCCGTCCTCTTGTGCCACACTACTCCAGTCATTCAGCCCATTTGTTTGCTTTTGTTCCACAGCATGGGGCCCTCCCAGGGTTTCCATCCCTGCTGGCGGCTGGAACGCCTCCTCTGTATCCGAGCACAAACCCCATAACCCACTACTGTGTCTTTCCCGAGTAAGCTTTACTCCCTGAGATAGCACCTCAAGGCTTGGTCCCACTTGGATACAAAACTTCACCATAGGATGAAGAGTGTGAGGGATCAGTGTTTCCCGTCGGTGCCATGTGAGCTGAATAACCACAGAAACCCCGGGATTAAAGGGCCCCCACCTCCACATTAGGCACAGTGTTCCTTTCACATGTATGCATGAATGAATGAACACACATATACCTCCAAATTTCCCGTCTTTATAATTGTCCAACGCCAGTGTGAGTGGCAGCAGAGTAAACAGGATGAGACTAACTGTAGCAGAAGACAGCCCCCCCTTACCCCCCCCCAAGCACAGGGACCCACGGCTTCAATTAACAGCATGGATGTGTGATTGGAGCCTATCAAAATACTCTGCATTTCTACAACAATGCGTTGGAGGGAAATGTGGAATGGGTTACACATCCAAGACACACATCAGGATATTTACCTGAAATAAGTCTCATAAAACAAGAATGTTTTTCATACTTAGCTGGCGGTTGCAAACCACACCAGGGCTCATAATTACTGGAAAACTATGTACTCCCGTGCTATTAATCAAAATAAAACACATATGCCAATTCATTCTGACTTAACAGAGATTCCGTTGCACCATTAGGTTTTTCCGACAATAAATTCTGATGCTGAACGAATGAATCTGACGGCACGTGGTTGCTTTGAAAGCTGCGTTCTTCTCGTGTGAGGGCTCTTGATGTGATTGGCCTGTGGGTGATGCAGGATGCTCAGCAGCCCCTATAGTAAAAAGGAGCTCAAGGCAAAAAAGCTAAGGGTAATACTACCTTTAACCTGAGCCAGGCTTTACCGTTAATAGCTCTTCCAGACGGCCAGTGAGACGGGCAACGCACAAGCAGCCTTTTCAATAAACCTCGCCCAAACTTTCCCTCTGATTTCCTTTCACCTTAAACTGATCCTCACCTCCACATTTTTTCCATCCCCGGGCTTTCCTGTGCCTGGGAGAGTATTTTCATTTAGGATGGTGGTGGTGCCTGCCTGTGTGGGGGCACTAAATATGGAATCTGAAGAAAAAAGGAAGTAGTCGTCCAAGCAGTTGGCAAAGCAATGAAGACATTGCGAGGCGACTCTTGAGCTGACCTCAGTTGGCCCTGTTTGCGTTACGGAGCCTATTTAGCGTGACCCCGGTCTGGTCAGGTCTCGTCTGACCTGGTTATCTATTATCTGGGTCTGGCATGAGTCTTGCCAGGGTCTATGGCTTCATCCCAGGGGATTCCTCTGTTAGCCACTGAGACTGCTTGTCTTGGCATCCAGTGGCGGGATGGGAAAGCTGACCTCTGGAGGCCCTCTGGCTGATAGCGAGCTAAAAAGGAAGTCTTTGAAACATTAGATAATACCAGAGGAAGGGAGAAGTAGCAGGCATGTGAAGGAGTGCAGCGGACATAGTGTCCCCTGTAAAACAGACATGCTGTTTCATGGTATTTTAAGTGCCTGTGGAGCTTGGGGAAACTTAGCGTGGGTGGACAGACACGAGAATACAATGAGAACATGAAAACAAACCATTTAGCAGCAGGAGAAGGAGGGCTTTCACCTGACACACACCGAAGCACACGTGACACGGTGATATACTTAGAGCTCTGACCTTTTCGCAGAGCAGGTGTCAGAAACGCAAAGGGGGAAGACTCAGCCGAAAAACGAAACAGATGATTTTTTAAAATCTAAACTCCCCTGTGATCATAACGGATTTACATTTCCAAACTCCAACGTCTCTTGGCGTTTGTACAAGTTTTGATTACTGCGTCTTCAAAAATAATCACTCGCAACAACGGTGGGAATTAAAACACTTCGCAAGTAATCCATCAAATCCCCAACTTTAGCCACTTACATAACATTTCGGGGTATAAACGACACACACACACAAAACACTGTTTTCCAACTTTCCCAGAGCAAGAACCCAAGCGTCTGCATAACTAATGTCCCAACAAATTTCTCAGTCCTGTCAAACTGAACAAAAACCACATCGTTTCCCAGAGTAATGAGAATAATATGCAACATGTCACCTGTGCTGTACAGTGAGTGAGTTACACCGCCATGGCAGAGGCTTCAGCCACCCACAAAACCAAAACTGTGACACGAAATTCAGGGGATCAGAAAGCGGAAACATTTAGACCCAACTCCTGATTGCCAGTCTAATCACTTTAAGACCTTTGCAGTTCGAGGAGGGAAATCTGGGATCAGCCTCCAGCAGAACTACCTGCCGTGGCCCCTGAAACACACTGAGAGGTGTTGACTTACCCCCATGTATACCCTCTGGGATATTGAGGCTATGTGTGTCTGATTTAGGGGTCAGTAGCCGCTCAGTGGCCCCTGGAGCCAGGACCAGAGGCACAGCTCAATCAGACGAGCCATTAGATCTTTCACTGTTTCCAAAGCTGTTAATTTGTGGAGGAGATGCCCTCCAGGCGCCAGTCTAACCCGTACACCAGGCACAATCAGCAGCAGCAGCAGCAGCGCGGTCTCCTGGGAAAGCCTGAGGGTCGGAGACCTCTGAAAAGCCTTGCAGGGCTCCGATTTAGACCACCCCACAGAGGGATGATGGGAGGGCAGATTAGGGGGGGACCCCGACACCCACTGAGAGCTGCTTACTCTCTCCTTCAGTCCTGTCAGTCCTCTTCAATCATCCCAACACAGTGCAGGTGACGGGGGAAAGGGTGGGGGGTCTCGTTAGTTATTTGTTCCTCTGGGGAAGGCCATTGCTACTGACTTCAGAGAGTGAGGAACTTGACACTTTGTTTGAAGTTGAAGAAGTTTGTCAAATTGTGTGTAAAATGAGCACATCCACAGTCAAAGAGCCTCGGCTCCGCAGGAATGGAACAGTACGTCAATACACAGGATCGACAAACCAATCTGATGGAGGATTTTACAATCATGCAGACCTACCAATACACACACACCTAAGTCCATTGTGTAAATAGTTTAAGCTGGAGGAGGAGGAATGGGGAGGGGGTAGCTTATAAAATTCCAGTTTATTTCATTGATATAGACACAATCTGCATGATTCGTCACCAACTGGTCAATCCCCCAATGACCTCCTCACACAGATTAATCTACATTTTCCGCCTTTTCATTGAACATCATGAAATACCAAACACAGACTAGAGCTGGAGTGTAGGCCGGTGCCAAAACCACCGCTGCCAAACTTATTGTCATGGCTCAGAGCTGAGAGTGAATGAAGCCTTGAGGAGAAGAAAGAGCAGCTGAACATGACTCCTCTCCTGGCAGTCAAGAGCCCCCTCAGACCTGGGGGAGCGGCTCCAAACAGCCAGAGACAAGGTAAACACTGACACAGTCACTGCAGTCAGCACTTGAGTGACATGTGAACACAGAAGCCACTTCAAGACCTGGACGCATGTCTTCCAATGAAGTGGACACTGACTAGTATTACACTTTTCACCGCAATACTCAACAGTTTTCTCTTTCCCAAAGCAAAATGTTCACAGTTTAATTGTAAAAAAAAAAAAGATAGAAAAAGAAACCTACATTATTCATTCATTACATATGGCACATCAGTACGCACCTTTACACACTCCTGTTTCAGGGCTGCTGGCGGCTCCTGTTCGGTTGACGGAGGCGCAGGTCAGACCCAGTGCACAGTAGCCGTGCGTCCAGTCCAGTCCGCCGCAGGGCTCCCACTCCAGCCGGGAACACTGGTCACAGCATCCGCAAGGGTCCCTGGCCAGGGTCCGGCCACCCTCACAGCCGTGCGCAGCAGCTCGGACCGGACATGTCCGCAGATTACACGGTGCGCACTCGTGAGCCGAAAGCGCCCGGACCAGGAAAAGGACGTTCAATAACACCACGGAGCATTGGCTGAACATGTTTCTAAAAGCCTTCTGTAAGTTTTTTTTTTTTTCTTCCACGCAAACAACCCACTTGCGTCAAACGTGGAGCCGCATGAATTCACCACGGTGTTCACTACCGTACGTCTCTCCAAAAAAAAAAAAAAAAAAAAGTTTTATAGCCTCCGTTAAAAGTTTCTGGGGGTGAGTGTGTCCCTCGGGTGTGCTGTCTTGACTTCACAGCTGGAACAGGTCACTTCAAAAGCGCAAACACCCCGAGACTGAGGTGTGCGGATGCGTAAAAGTGGCAGCAATATCCAAAGGCACAAACGCAGGTAGACGCGCGTCCGGAGCGTCTGATCTGATCATAGACACCATGAAACCCCACAGAGAAGACTGCTGACTGTTGACAGTAACACACCAGAGCGCAATCTGAGACCTAAATTGACATGCAGGCATATAGAAATTGGCCGTGCACCCCTCCCCCTGACTGACACACGCACCGACCAGTCACGAGGAGCCAAAGGAGGGAGGATTTCCACTGATTTATCCTCAGTCCGCGACTCCACTCCGAGTTGCGCAATGATGCAACTTTTAATGCCTTGAATGCAAGTTCCTCTATGATTTTTGTTATTATTGTTATTTAAAGAGGAAAAAAATATGTCCGTAACCACTATTGGATTTTTCTTAATAATAGATCTATTATTATTATTATATATTATAAAGGTGCTTAAAGGTGTTCAGGGTAAGTTTAACACACATTATAAATCATGCACTTTACGTTAAGCATTATAAATCTAACCCGGGGGGTGTCGTCACCCACCCCCCCAATCCATTGAACAAATTTACAAAGTGTAAAAACTACACAGAAGATGTTTAAATGATAAACTGAGGCATAATTTTGTTAAATTCATATGCATTTTTTCATTAAATGTTTCAGATTGTTTGTGGATGTTCAGCTTTTTTCCATTTTTTGTTGTAAAAGGGCATTTTGTAAATGTAAGCAGTTCCATAATTTAGTTTTTTCTTTCTTGCTGGGGGAAAAAATGGAGTTGGAGTCATTATTCATAAGTTGTTATGATAATATTTTGCGGGTCTGACCATTTTGAGATGAAATTTGTCTGTTTGCGGCCCCTGAACTATAGTGATCCAAACAATGTAATAACAGGAGAAAAACACTGTTATAAAAGTGCTTCATCTCCATGTACTCTTGTCAATATTTCTCTCTCTCTCTCTCTCTCTCTGTCTCTCTCTCTCTCTCTCTCTCTCTCTCTCAAAGTCTCATCAGTAAACAGGAAGGTGTGAGGGTCTCTATTATAGGGGTGTCAAACTCATTTCAGTTCAGGGGTCACATTCAGGTACATTTGATTTGAAGTGGGCTCAACCAGTAAAATAATAATATAATAATATATATTATTAATAATATATTATATCCCCAGCCCGGATAAATACAAGGGTTTGTGTCAGGAAGGGCGTCCGACGTAAAAACTCCTGCCAAATCAATTGTGCGAATTGGATTTGCTGTGGCGACCCTAGAAGTGAAAAAGCCCAAAGAACTCATCATCATATATAAATAATGTCAACTCCAAACTTTTGTTTTAGAGTGACAAAAGTCAAATCACAGGATGAAAATGTTTACATCTAAAGACTATTCTTTAAAGCAACGTGAATAAACACAAACAAACTGAAACTATAAGTGTAATTTTAACAATACTGTACTTCAGTTTATCATTTGCACGTGCAAATCATAACTGACAGAAAACATTTAATAACACACAGAATATTGTTAGAATTGTATTTAACTTCTCTTCAGTCATTTCATGTTGTTCATATTTGCTGAGATTATTCACATTATTTGTTAAATTATACCTTGTTTTGCTGTAAATACATGATAACATTTGGAGTTGTGCGTATTTATAAGTTATTATGGTATGGATTTTAGTGGTCTGACCCACTTCAGATTGAATTGGTCCGGATGTGGAACCGGAGATAAAATGATTGTTCATATCTTCAGTGTAATTGTAGCATTGCACAAGCTCAACCCAAGGGCCAGACTGGACCCTTTGGTGGGCAGGATTTGGCCCCTGGGCCGCATGTTTGATGCCGGTATTCCATATGATTCCACATTTTGCATTTGCTTGTAAATGTTTGGATGGCTGTTTGTTTGTGTCTGTAGGTGTCTGATAGTGGACGCAGTGGGCCCTGCTGTTTGTGGAAGCATTGTTTTTGTGGATGCTTGTGCAGATGGATTGTGTGTGTGTGTGTGTGTGTGTGTGTGTGTGTGTGTGTGTGTGTGTGTGTGTGTGTGTGTGTGTGTGTGTG
>JAPTHA010169224.1:0-16140 GCA_029814585.1 Gymnapogon annona | reverse complement strand
ATGGATGGATGGATGGATGGATGGATGGATGGATGGATGGATGGATGGATGGATGGATGGATGGATGGATGGATGGTCTTGGGATAAAGTGGTAAAGTTGTTATTTTTTCATTCTAAGTTAATGATATTTTGTCACCATATGGTGTAGGTTTTCTATATTAAGTTCCTTTAAAAGTCATATCACTTCTCGGTGTTGGAGTTTTCTCTGATTTAAAATAGAAATAAAAATGGACAAATGGAAAGAAAGTAAGCAAGCAAGAAAGAGAGAAAGAAGGAAATGGTCAGTGTATAGTTATGAATGAAGATGAAAACAGCACTAATTGTAATGTTTGTGTAGCTGTGATGGTGTTTATTTCATGATTACATGGATTGTAGAGGACTGTTTTGTGTGCTGCCAGTTGTAGTGGTAATGGGGAATCTACTGCAAATACCTGTATATGTAGTTTAATTAACACTTATACATAAATCTTCCAGTTAAGGCTAATTACATGAGCTGTTCATCTTTCTAATATCTCTAGTTCAATTTGCTGTACATGGATGTGTTTATCGCTATTTGCTTGCTTTACGCACTTGCTTTACACCCTCTCTTTCACCCGAACTGCTCAAGAAAGACAAAAATCCTCCAGAAGTCAGGGTCTGCTCAAGCCTTCCCGTTAAAAGGAAGTTTTTCCTCACCACTGTCACCAAGTATTATAATGTGTTTGCTCCAAGAGGTTTCTGTTGGGTTTCTGTAAAACTAACTTGAGAACTTGGCTTAGACCAACTCTAAATGTAAAGTGCCTTGACATGATTTCTGTTACAATATGGTGTTATACAAATAAACTTTATTTGATTTTATTTTGATTTAATGTTGGTAAAACAATTATTTCATGTAAAAAATGTAAAAAAAAAGAAAAATCTTATTCCCATGGTTCCCAAAAAATCAATTCCCATTTAGAAACATGCTGTAACAACTACCAAACACAGAGGGTTCACTTGTTTTCATCTGTTGTCATTATTGTTACTTTGATTCAAGTTCAGTGTGGTTTTCTCAGTGTGTGTGTGTTCTCATACAGGGGCCCTGGTCTTGGCAGGTTCCACTGTCACTGTCGTTTCAGGGGGTTGGGGGACCACTTTCACCACCCAGTTGAACATCCTGTTGAACAAACACACATGCACAGACGCATTTAGAAAATGCCCCTTAAAAGCCCTTATAACGCTGATGATAATGGTAAATAAGAACAGTTAATAATAATAATAATGACCCTTTCCTCAGACTGAGAGCACTGAACTGGAACTAATGGGGTCTGATGAAGAGTACTGGCACAAAGTGAAATCTCTATGTAAAGCGTTTTCTGTGTAAAAAGAAAAGGCAGATAAAAATGGAATTGCTTAATTTAAATAGCTGCTATTCGTACAAATACACACACACGAGTCAAAGATCAGTCTAAAGACTAAAACTCAGACGGACAGATTTCAGCTTCACCCAGGGCTAAAGTGGACTTAAGATGCTTTAACAACGACAGCCCCTACGCGTTACAGAGGGTTAAGTCATTTAACTAAAGCCAGTTAGACCATATGGAAATGTTGGTTACAAATGTGCAGGTGCAGTCGTGGAAATGTATTTGTTCCACACTGATTTAAAATGAGATTGGCACAGCCTCAGTAGGAGAGCTATTTGTCTCAGACTTAATCTGAAATATGCTTATTTTATGCTTTGACAGTTATCAGCCTACTGAGTTAATCCACTTCAACAATGGGGAAAAGAGCTATTGAACCTACAGGATTCACCTGCAGTGGAACAGGACCTCCAAAAGTCCCTCTAAAACATTACAGTCAAAACATAATACTACTGAGTAGTATTTAGAGCCGCAAAACATTCATCCAAGTGCATTTTAACAAATAGAGTCAATATAAATTATTATTCATGTTGATTTCACAATAAAGTATGATGAAACTGAAATATTTTAAAATGATAAACATAGATCAAGTATGTCACATTTACTGTATGTATGGACTAAGAATGAATAAATTTAGTCATATGTCTTTCATAACCAAAATAATGGTTGTAACTGAATGTCCTATTGCCTACAGTGATTATCAGTGTATCTGAAATTACATACTTCATTTTACTTGGTGGTGTATTAAACACTGTTTAGATTTACTTTACTTAACTATCAATGTAAATACATGGTGGAGAGGGTTTCTTCTGTCGTCATCTGTACTTGTTAAAAAAGGTACTTTTTTCACAAGTACAGATGACGACAGAAGTACAGATGACGACAGAAGAAACCCTCTCCACTATGGATTTTTCCTGTACGACTGAGAGCCTTCACAAGCAATGTAAATACATGTAAAATCCAAGACACACAGTTGTTTTATCTTTTGTCCCCGTGTGATTTCAGACACATTGTCACAATCAGCAAAGATCAGAGGGGGCCTCTTCATGGCCTAATGTCAAAGTCATTGCATTATATTAAATTAGCAGCCCTAATCTAGGATCGAGATGAAGTCTTGGAAGAAAGTGCTACATGTTTTGAGCTACATCAATTTCGGTGATCAAACAGGCAGGTTAAATGTTCACAGAATCTATTTTGTTTGAAAGACGTTTTATCTGTTCTCAGTCCTCTGCTGAGGCCCACACACACCCACGCAGCCTCAGATATCAGAGGATACAAAAGAACCCTGCTGTGATGCTGTCCACTTTTCCATTATAATCATCACATTCCTCACAGTGACACTTTACTTTAGGCGTGTATTTCCTCAGGTACAGGATGTCAGGTGTGTTGTCCTTACCTGTTGCTTTACAGGTGGTTCTGCATGCCTGGGGTGTAGGGATCCAGAATACGGTGCAGCCAGCACAAGACTGCTCTGATTTCCACTGTAGCTCCCTGGGGCTAACAGGATTACCCAGCAGCACCTGAAGGTCGAGGTGCAATCCTGGACTATGAGCAATGGCAGATTAACATCAGAGAAACCTACGTGATATCATCCTTCTGACCTATAAACAGTTACCACTACCACCCTCCTCCATCTAGGAAAACAGCAACAAGACGAAAGTGATGACTGCCACCTCATATAGCATAAATCTCTGTGTTAACTCATCTTATCTTATGACAGGGACCTGAGTACACATTTCGTTCTTCATGTGCTTAATAGAATGAATAACAAAAAATGAATCGTGTGAAAACACAGCAGGATGGATAATAAAAAGAAAAAGTGGTGGGAAAAGAAGAAAAAGCAAAAAGGAGAGGTACAAATAGAAGTGGTTAGATGAAAAAATGAGGACAAAGACAAGAAAAAGATGGGAAAGTGAAGTCTTAAAGTGATCAACAGGGATCTAATACTGCCCTCCTTACTTGAATGGCCAATAAACAGGACATAGTTCATTTGTTTGTTTTTTATGTTTTAACAAGAAAACATTGAGTTTAATATTGGTATCCATCAGGTGAGTGCAAGGTGATCAGATTGAATGCGTTTGGGTGGGAGGCCTGTGGTTGTGCAGAAGCAGGTTTATGGTACAGATGAAACACCAGGCAGTGCGCAGATCCCATTAACAGCTCAGCAGGGGATAAGCTGTAGGAGACAGGCCGATGACATAGACCTTTGGTCCACGGCTGTAGTGTGGCACCACCCCAGTGGCCGAAATCTTAAATGAACATCTGCATGCGTTAGATGACTAGGACCAGTTTGGAAAAAAATACCTTGGAGGGGAACAGAATGAAGCAGAGCGTGTTCAATCTGAACAGCTGCCTCTAATTTGGGGGGAAACTTTTCAGAAAACCATGACTGATTGTACAGATTAGTTTTTGTTAAATGCAGAAGCATGTGTATGACTTTAATAAACACAAAAAAACAATAACAGACCGAAATGAGGGAATAAAAAGAAGAAGAGGGGAAGAAAGATAAAGCGAGTTCAGACATAAAACTGTAGTGGATGATCTCTGATGGCAGATTATCCTGATTACCTGTGACATAAAGACATGCTGGAAGGTTCTCCCACTGGGACACAAGGAGAGAAAGCAAGCACGCATGGACCTCATGTAGAGTACTACCAAGACCAAACGATCTGCATTACGTCTCTACGGTATACACAACGCAGTCAAATGAATTACTCTGGATGACGGGCAGAAGAAGAAAAAAAGTGCTCTGCAACACAAAAAATAAAATGAACCCAACCCAACAGCCTTCCTGAACGCGTAGTAGTAGTAGTTGAATCTGAACAGCTCTGCTTAAATAAATCCTTTAAGAATGTTCTATTTATTTTGCATTTAAACATATACATTAAAGTGCTGCTGCATTATTTCTCTGCTGTACTCAAAATCTGATTTCCAAAATTCACCATAATGTATAAGTCTGGTATCAAGAATTTAAAATATGTTTTCAGTCACAAAAATGTGAGAAAAACCCACTCTTTCTCACAATTCATAGATGGTTCTCGATTAATCAATCACAAACTATTGTTTGTACTGTATATGTTTATACATAAGTATAATAAAGTATAGTAGAGTATTTGGTAACAATATAGCGTAGTACACACTTAACATTTTAGAGGAAATGATGCTATCTTGTGGCCAAAAACAGAAATGACCATTTGAACTTCACATGGTAATAGATCAAGCACAGGCAAGTGGGTTTGTCTTGTCTAAATAATTCGTGGCAAGGGTTTCTTCTGTCGTCATCTGCACTTGTAGAAAAAGGTTGGATGTTTCACTTCTATCGCAAAAGCTTCGTCAGCATGAAGACTTCTAGATGTGTGCAACCAGAAGTCTTCACCAAGACTTTAGAGGTGTCCTCCTGCTGACGAAGCTTTTGCAATAGAAGCGAAACGTCCAACATTTTTCTACAAGTACAGATGACGACAGAAGAAACCCTTGCCACGATGGATTTTTCCTGTACGACTGAGTATCTAAATAATTGCACCACAAAAATACTTGAACTGCTTTTATCTTTGAGTTTTATTGCGGAACTCTTAAAGTACTCTACACAGGGGTGCACAGGCCTTATGGAACATGCCCTGCATGCATCAACAAAAACTTAATCAAAACAAAATGTACAAAACTACAAATGTAAAATTGAAAAAGGGAAAAACTTATTTTTAAAACTTCCCTCATGCTATTTGTAGTAAAAAAAAAAGTCTTGTAATATTCACAGAAATAAGGCACATTCAGACATATAAGACAAGAAAAACAAAACACAAGCACAATGTAAAGGCTGTCAGTGACTATGATACATAGACTAGGGGTGACTGTTGTGGTAATAGTGACTGTACACAGACAGGAATTGCTACATAAAGGGACACATAGAAAAAAATACAAAAACATAAGAATACGTCACATTTCATCCTGCAGATGTCTCTCTGTGTTAAGTTAAAATGTGTAAGCAGAGAAGTGGAGAAGAACACCAATGCAAGTGGGAGTAGATAAGAGAAGAGCAGGGTGTGACATCAGATGTAGAATGAGAGGCAGGGGTCGCAGAGGAAGTCTTCTTTAAAAGCAAGAAAAGTCGAAAACAGCAGACTTCACCCAATCTAGGTCAGGAGGCACAACGCCAGCGCTGCCCCTCCCTCCTTCTTTTACTCCTCCTTTTCCACATAACGTCTGGTACGAAGTGAATGCTCTCAGCGCTCCCTCCCACAACACTCCTCCTCAACCTCTGACTCCCCCCCAATTTCATTTTCTCCCTCCCTCATTTCAGTCCTTCTCATTTGCCCTTCCAACCAACATTTTTATTGTTTTTTTTCTTACATTTTTCTCCTCCTCACACTACTAAATCAGCAACATGTGGACCTAATGGAAACCAGACCCTGGCCCATTCGTTTTGTTCTCCCATTCTCCCATGTACATTTAATTGGCTTTGACCCTATTTAGCTTTAGCGTCAAAAAAAAGGGAGAGTGGGGGGGAGGTAGAGAAAAATGGATGAAGACAGATGGAGGTATGTTTTTAGTCATCACAGGTAAAATTTAGGTGGACAGAATAAGAACGCAATTTTCAAAATACCACCTTGCTTTCCATTTTTTTTCCATACTTGATTTCATCTCAGTCCTGGCACCAGTCGTATATCAATATATCTTCAATGAGATTGTGTTTTTAGTGGTGCAGTCTGGACAACTATATAGTGGGAGGAGGGGAATCTGGAGTCTCTGTGTGCAAAAACTCTATGTGCCTTTTTTTGGGGCAAGTGGTCTTTATGTCTACATATGTGGACATACACATACAAACGAGTGCAAGGATTTCAGATCATGTGACTGTGTATGCAGACATAATGGGCTCAGTGGGACATGGAGCGGTCAACGACACACACACAGATGTCTGACATTCCTGCGCTTTTCAGAGGATGAGCTTCCCGTGCTAGTGTGTGTATGTGTGTTTTATGGTCATGGACCTCTGCTTTGCATCGAACACACACTTGGGGGAAGCATCTTCAGCGACACAAAAAACAAATAGAAAGACGAACAACGAAAGTGCAAATTGTCTCTCATAAACACAGGCTTGAAGAGTCAGGATTGGTTGAAGCACCGTAGTGAGATTAATATGCGTGTTTCATGCTGTGTGTATGTACAGTATGTACATACACACAGCATGCACAGCGCTGCATGTCGACTTTGTATTTTAGAAGTAGATGTACATCATCTGTCCCTCATCAGAATTGAGTGGACAGCTATGGACATTCCTGGTGTGTCATGCATCGTATTTATGGTCTTTAGTATTAGTGGGATTTTAAAGAAACATAGACACTTTTCTAAGGCACAGGGAGGGCACAGCAAACAAAACCTCTAAGAAACAATAAACCAAAGCTCCACAGGCATCAACTGTAGGAATGTCTCATTTGGGTAATAAAGGTTTTTCATAGAGTCCAAACGGTGAGGTAACCCCCTTTTTCAGGTCCATGGAGAGACAGTGGCATGAGTAATTTTTTGGCGTGGAGACTGTAGTGGACAGATGACACCCATTTCCGTTTCCTCTACTTCTGGTCCTTAAACCCAGTCCTGCAGTGAACGCTTGCAATGCACCAAGGCCCTTGGCGTCTCTTTGTTCTGCAGAGTCCTGAGGATGGCGTAGATTAGGACGAGGATACACAGGATGAGCACCAGAGGAACAGTCACCATGACCAGGGTCATGACTTTGGATTCATTATCGGCCACAGTCACAACCACATTCACCTCTTGGTCCTCATCTTCCTCTCTGCTGTCTGTCTCCGAGTTATCCTCCTGCTCTCGGTTTGTGTCTTTGTCCTGACCTCTGTCTGGCTCTGTGTGCTCATCATTGCCTCGATCTGAAGGGTGGATCGGTGTGGTTTTGGTTTCCTGCTCAGTGTGGGTATCAGGCTTTGGGTCAGGGGCACCGACACAACCCATAAAGTCCTTTAAAATGGACCGAGGGTAGCCTTTGTCTGCTTCTGTCCTGTGGTTGTCAAACCTCCAATAATTTGTCCCCTTGTAGAAGTAAGTATAGGCTGTATGGAAGAGAGATACACAGAGAGATTTGAGTCATCTGATCCAGTGCTCAGGTGCTAGTACTGAGAAAAACTAAGAGGAACAGCAATCTCAGCATTGCAGAAGTTGAGAAACACCACCTCTGTCTGTCTACTTGTAGATGTGTGAAGCAGCACAAAAAACAGCAATGGAAATAAAAATGAGTGAGCCGGGCTTGTGTGTGTATATATACATACATATATATATATATATGTGTGTGTGTGTGTGTGTGTCTTTTGATCTTCCTCAGGATCAGGTTGCTTGTATAGCTTTTGGAGGGTAATATCAGACAGTATGCTAATGGATAAGACTGTAAGTACCTGCTTTTTATGTTTCTTCCAATCTTTTAATCAAATAAGTTCAAACTCTGTTTATTGGGAGAGAGAATACACAGAGTCGGGACTGTACTGTTTAGTTTGCTGTTTGCTGATTATCTTGACATGGTAAAACTAAGTTTATTTTTATTGTGCAAACTAAAAGCAGACTCTGGAATGTTTATTTAAGGATCATTTTAGCTTTTTCATTCTATCCTGTGAGAGGAACATTCCTAAATATTTTCACAGTCAGGATTTACTGTGATACAAAGCTACAATACTCCATTATATATTTTGACTTAAAGCTACATGTATTGTTTTCATGCAGTATGATTAGTCAACAATATGTAAATCCCCACATGCCATCTGCCTGGGATACGTTTCTGGGTGTAAATATAGCCATGCTATGAAACTGTGGCTTGGAGAGCTGTTCTAAATCTGGGTGGAGATGAGATCTGAGTTCTTTAAAAGCAACTCTGCCACAAATCTAATTTCCAAAAGAATGATGAGCCAACCCTCAAAACCAGAGCTCTCACTCCTTGTTCCTCTCACTCTTATGCTCTCGCCCTTCACTCTCTTTGCTCTGTTTGCTGCAGATGAACCATTCTCAAATGCAACTTTTTTTCCTTCCCCCCCCTCTGCTTTCTTTTTTTTTTTTTTACAAACCATTTCACCCCACTATCCTGCTTTCATTTTTTCCTCCCTCCCTTCTTGCAATTCCGAGAGGAGACATTTGGAGGTTTGTTGTGATTTTTGGGAGTAGATGCTGCGACAACACTCATTCGAAGTCACACATTTACCTCCGTTGTCGCTGAGGAAGGCCCCTTTTGGTGATGGAGGGATATTACCCCACCTCGTGAGGGGTTTGGGGAAGACTGGGTCCGTGCTCCGAGTCTCTTCATTGTAGCGCCAGTATCTGGACACACAATACTTGGTATGAATTAGATGCTTTAAGGTTATAGTTTTGGGTTAAAAACTAGATCAGAGGCTCATAAAGTTCTTTAGCATGAACCCCAAAACAATTATGTCTCCACATGACATACATTTCCAAGAATATGTCATGAGTTTCAACAATGTCTACACTTATACTCGCTCTGTCACTGTCAAAACAAAGCAAGGGAAATTTCATGTACAAAGCAGTTGAAAGTAAAGACTATTACAAAGGATGAAAGTAACAAAAAATAGGATCCAACATAAGAAGCAGGAGCATTGCAGTATGGGGCATTAACAGTTGTTTGATTTTAATGATGGGCAGCAGCCGATTTAAAAGAGCTGAGAGTTTCAGGATATCTAGAGTTTTTAAGGATGCTCCATATTTGTGGAGCTTAGAAACAGAGTGGTGACTCTCCAGTAGTTCAGATTTAGGGGACAGAAAACAGATCTGTCACAGATATCCTCCAGGTTCTGGGTGGTTATATGGCACTAGAAGGTCAGAAATGTATAGTGTATTTTGGCCACAGTGCTTCAGTGCTTTATAAACCCACAACAAATATTTTGAAATGAAGGTAGAATTAAACGTTGAAATGTTAGAACGCCAGTCACACAAAGGAATATGTCGACACTCACTTGTAGCAGTGAAAAGAGGCTGTTAAAAAGGCAGCAACACATCATCGCTGACGTAAAGAGACAGATCAGTATTACCCATAATGACATAGACTGTGGCACTCTGTTGCCAGGGTCTAAAAGTTCTCTAAAAATACTGCGGTCAGCAAAGTCTTGCATAAAAATTTTAATAAAATATTTTTCTCATAAACCTGAACAACGATACTGTTACACTGGACAACGATTGAAATGAAACGAATCACACACACTCATAAATATCCATTTGTTGTAAATGCAAACACATACAGAACAAGCTCATGAATGTTGTATGTTGTTTTTTGTTTACTACTTATTGTGGGTCAGTAGCATTCATATCGCTTGTCTTCTGAAAAACCTAAACATTTGCTTCCTGATCATTTTAATATTAATACTGAGCAAACAAAAACTTCTGATAATGTCCAACAATGTCAACTTTAGATGTTGCTTCCATGAGTGTGTCATAACTGTACCTGTCTCCTATGAAAAAGTATGTGTATCCGTTGGGCTCCCACCATATAGCCGTATCGATGCTGTGTGCAGGAACCCCTTGTCCATAATCATGTAAGGGCTGTGGGTATCCTGGTAACACATCAGCTTCTCTGAACACCCAGTACTTATCATCTGCAGAAAAAAAAGGAGCGACACATTCATTATAACCTTTCTGAAGATTTGTTACTTGGCTAAAGGAGTGGGAAACAAGTGAAAGTTAATGAAGGAGAGAAAGAGAAACAAAGACAGAAAGAAAAGCAAGGTTACATGTAGAGAAGGCGACGGTGAGGACATATGGCCCACAGAAATATCAAGGAGTTTCCTCCCTCCATGTGAAAAGCAGAAACAACAGGCAAGGTAAGCATAACACTTATTTTCCAAGATTCCCTGAGCTATGTGGGAGCCAAAATCTACCCTTTAGAAACACTTTAACTTTCAGTCACTTTCCACCTCCACTGCCAGGCCACTGTAGCGATGAACTCAACTCCAATGACAATTAGAGAATACTCCACCTTTTCTACCTTTAAAAAAAAAAAAAGCTAAAAAAATGTTAAAATTAATCAAACCTGTGAATACCCGTGATGTCTGAGCATTGTTTCAGTTACAATTCAATAGTTTTATACTGTTTATATTATATTTACAGTATTTTGTATATTGTACAATTGTACACAGTACTGGGCTGTATACACTGTATTGTCTTAATTAGAAGTTTAGTCTGACTTTAAATGTTGAGAAAAAGAACCTACAGCTAATATTTACACAAAGTAATGTTTTTTGTACTTGTGTTCATTAATATACATTGTCCTCAACAAGAAAAAACAAAAAAGAAAGAAAAGACTGAATATGGCATAGTTTTTGTTTGTTTTTGTTTGTTTTTTTACAAATGAGAACATTAATACCATAGGCCATGGTAATTGATATTTTCTATGTATTCTATTGATATTATTTATTGTTTTTATATTTTCTTTCGTGTACTTTCCTTATTTGGCTGTTTTGTTAGTGCTTTTTGAAGAGTGTTTTGTATAACTTACTTATTGTAACCAAGTAATTCAAATCTGTCGAAGTCTGTAGAATTTATAGACCTTGCAATTATAAAGAAATATTGATATTATCTCAAAGGCATGACAAGTCACCTTTCATTCTGTTTGTAAAAGTGAAGCAATGCAACTATTCACATCTGGAGCAGCACAGTACAGAAACTGGCTGATGCAATCTTCCACTTCTCCCTGTTGAGGCCTTCTGGAGCTCAGCTGGAGTCTTATTGGGCCAAAAGCAGCTGCCACAATGCACTCATTCAGGACACTCAATGAACTCATCAACGTACTTTAATATACACTAACTCTGTGATGCAATAAGATCCACATGTAATGAAAAACAGATTCACCGCTCCCCAATATATCTCCAAGATGTTTAAACACAAACTCACGTGGACTTTTTTTTTACATAACTACTAATGTTTTCGAGATTTATGTTTGTGTGCACACCAGACACAGAGTTCTAGCTGTGTTGAATTATTCCCAATCTCCTGTAAATCATGCTGTGCAGTGAAAAATGCTGTGTTAGCAGTTTCCTTCCACTCTGACCAGTTCAAATCAAAGCACAGATTTTTGCTTCGCTCCCCATTTTGTTTACAGAGAAAACTTTTTAACAGCTCCATGCCGGTTTGCGCTGAGTCCAAACTGTTGACAGCAAACCGAATGGGTTGCTGTGCCCTTGAACCAGGCACTAAGCTGTAAAAAAATCCTAGTGCTGCTTTTGTCAGAGGTTTTTGATGCAACACAGTGGCAGCTCTGCAGGTAGGCGTTCTAATAGCAAAGTGATAGCTTTTATTGGTGATTAACTACTTAAAAATACTGTACCTTTAAAGAAAACAAATTTGCCATCGTGGCGCTCGTAAGCAGCATCGATGTCACTGGGCAGACCGATCCAGAAGACAGATATCGGCATGGGGTAGTTATCCAAAACCCGATTTCTACGAACCCGCCAGAACCAGCTACCCTGCACAAGCAAAGAAAATACACTTAATCTTCATAATTTTTTGACTTTGTTGTAAAATGAGACTGTATTTCAAAATAAACATTGACATTTAGAGTGCAGGGAAAGGGGGTCTAGGCAAAAGGAAGCAAAGTTGTCTTCAATATAACTAATATAATTAAATTGTATAAGCTACAAAATTTGCTGATGGGGTGAGAATATTTCGTTTGGCTCAATTCCAGAATAAAAATCTGACTACTAAAAATGATTAATGAGAAAATTTAGTACTCATTTCTACCTATTATGAACAATGAAAATACTGTTGAAGAGTTGTAATTATTCTCAAATTAAGAAATTGTCCCCACTGCAAGATGAAGAAACTTTATCTTTTCTCTTAAAATAAGGAAAACAATATTGTCCCCTCTGTTGGGATATTATGCAAGATCATTGTTTTAACTTATACCTGTTTGAATATAGCACAGCATTATATAGAATATGCTGAGGCAAGTATTTTCTCAATATGAGATCTCTTTTCTAATGAAAAAAGCGTACCCAAGAAGATGGCTCTTTTTTTAAAGTAAAAAATTAACAGTGACTGAATTTGACTTTCACAATGCAAATTCAGTGCTCTATTCTACAGTCATATCTAAATTCATGTAACTCATCCTGTTCTAGAGCCTTTGTTATTGTGCTGTATCACATAATGGAAAAATTGAGCTCTCTGCGACGTCCACGCTAAAACCTCAGTGGCCTTTATGTTTATTTCGTTATGACTATGTGACGTCTTGGCCACTGTTGTTTTTGCACATGGGTCATTTAAGGACTGTGACCTTCTCACAGTGGAATGTCGAGCCAGCTACATTTAAAAACAATATGAACATCAAACAAAACCGATCTGAGCAATAAATCTGAAATGGACTTGACTACTACAGCCTTATACCTCTAATCTAAATCAAACAATTCTGATCAATGAGTCTCACTGTTACCTTGAAAACAAACATTTCTCCCCTCAGCATGGTCACTGTGTCAAAGTCCCCATCACAGATGTCAGGAGGCTGGTTGCCAGGTTTCTTGGGAGGCGGTGGAGGGGGAACAGGGGACCGGGGTGGAGGAGTGGGAACATCTTTCCTCACAGGTGGTGTGACAGGTTCTGTTTCATACTGGGGTTGGGTTGGGGATGAGGTGGAGAGAACTGGTGGAGATGTAGAGCTCGGGCTTGGATCTGGGACATCTGGAATACTGCTAGTGGAATCTGGAGCACGAGGAGGGTCAGTGGGAGAAGAGGAGGTGGGATCATCTTCAGGTAGCAAAGAGTATGTGGGTGAGATCTGTTCTGGTCTGTCTTCTGGGGGAGGAGATGTGTGGGCAGCATCGGTGACCAGGGGAGGACCTGGGGAAAAAATATGAAGGCTGAATTTGATGTCTAGTAGGTCAGGACCAGAAAAATAACAACCCATAGACAATGAAAACTCCAAACTTCCCCCTACATTTTAGAGATAAAGAAGTAAATATATATATCAAATAATATGTTATTTATCTCAGGGAAATTTCAGTTAACTGCAGCAAAAATACAACCAGCAAGTGCAAAGAAAAAAATGGGTAGAAAAAAGAAAAAAACTATTCGTTCTGTACTTTTGGATATCATCTCCATTGCCCTCTCAAATTTAAAAATGTCATTTTCCATTTTGTGCCGCCTTTTTAAGCTCCATTAATGGAGTGTGACTGTGCCTCTCGTTGGAAAATTCACAGCTGGTTGCTATGAGAGAAAAACATACACACAGTTATGTAATACGTCCAGAGATCTGATGAATTTGAAGACGCATTGAGTTAAACTGGGCCTAGAATATATCTCAAAATATAACGGTACGTGGAGAAATTCAATATACACAGGACTTCAACATGTAATAGGATCTACATAACAAACATGTTTTGTTTCCAGGGTACTACATTTGTCCGTTGAAGCTTTACGCTGTCTAAAAACAGCACCTCAAGACCTTTCCCTGATGTATTTTTATCCTTCAATACCACACTGTGATGACATCTACTGCTTTATTTTCCTTACAGGAAAAAAAACTCTTGTATTGCAGCTGCCACAGTGTAAATATGTCCTTAAACAATTAAGAGAAATTCATTTTCAATATAAAAATCCCCCATGACTCCCAGAAAAATTTTTTACCCCTGCTTTAGCAGGGGTAAAAAATGTTTATCAAAAGTGGATGTGCTTTGGTTCTACAGCAGGTCTCTGTATGTTTTAAACAGACACACATTTAACATAGGTTGACTCTTAAAATAAATGCCTACAGAAATATAAAAAGATCTGACAAACCCACATACTACCCATAACTAAACAACAATCAGAGATATTTAGAGATTCACGGTTGAACAGTTAAATATTTAGTAGCTAACAGCCAGTCATTTCTTCGAGTCATTACTCGAATAAAATTGCCATATAAGTTGTGGATATTGGACTTACAAGCTTTCTACCTCCATTGGCACTACTCAAAATACATAAAAATGTTGTTCTGTGGTTATGGGCAGTAGTTTGCCGACATTAAGACTACAATAAATTAATAATGCATTTTTCCATGACACTAGTAGGCAAAAAGAAAGTAGTGATACTTTAATTTAACAAAATATTAACTATATTCTTTCCAAGTCACTATGCAATAATGACTGGCTACTGTTTCACAACGTCCCAAAGTGAAACCTTCACCAAATGCTGGGAAATTACCTTGTTGATTTTTCCTCTTTAGTTAAACTGTACAATGTGAACAAATGGGACTGGGAAAACTCTCCTGGGTCTGCTGAAAACGGGAGAGCTACTTGGCCTTCACTTGAAAACCTCTACAAGGAACTTGCGTGTTTGTTTCTCACAGGACCCTCTATACGTTGGCCTCTGTTTACAGTCTCCAGCTCTTATTTCTCTTCCAATCATAGCTTTTATCCAACACAATCTTTCAGATCTGTTTAATAAAGGAAGCTACTGTATAATTTGAGCCAAAACATTTACCACACTGTATTTAGAGCAGTTAACCAGCAAAACGTTGCTTTGGAAAACAAAACAACCAAAACTCTGGTTTACTTCGAATAAAATGACTAGTTTAGAAGGATCAATAGACCACTGTTGAGGGTGAGGATTAAACTGAAAGGGAATTCCTAAAGGGAGTTTTTAATGTTATGTGTGTAATGTGTAATAATGTTGTGTGATGCCAGAGATGTAATTAGGACAAAACAATAAGAGGAAAATACTATGTAGGAAAGTGCTTAATCAAACCTTAGCTCAACAATGCTGTTCTGTGCTGAATTCAGATCAATGCCATGCATTCACTGGGAGAAGGATGAGGGCATGATAATGGTATGCCATTTGGAGCCAAGTCCATTGCTGATTATCATGTCCATGTTCTGTAGAAGGCTGCTTGTCTTCCCTTGACTGATGCAAGTGAATGACAAAACTCAGGTTGTCAAACATATGGCTCATGGGTCAAAAATGGCCCCTGATAAATAAATGTCTGATAAATGAAAACAATATTACTCTTCTAACTTCCAAACACTCTTGATATGGTTTTCACTCACCATAAATATACTGAATGCCCTTGATGTCATCCTTGTGCAGCGTGAAGTTGTGAGTGTGAGTCCATTGGTAGAAAGGAGCCATTGTGGCACTGGGGTTATCAGAGTGCTCCAGACCCAAAGCATGACCAAGCTCATGTACTGCCACCAGGAAGAGGTCTACACCTGTAACACAACATATGCTGGTATGACTAACAGTTTTCAGACATAATCCAGTAACACGTCTATTTTTGCAAAATGACATAAAGCAAGGGCATATTGTTCCTTAATCCTACTTGGGTAGTATTAGGGGAGATTTTAGAAGTCTAGTTGCAGAAATTAAACTTCAAATGAGCCACAAGTAGCTCAGAATTCAGCTTCATCTTTTGTTTTATGTCAGGTAACATCTTGTGTTAAGGTGCGTTATTGTCACCTATTGGGTTTGGTTGTAAATCACATTTGCTATCTTCTTTTCCTTTCAGGGATCGCCACAGCGAATCACTTACTTCCATCTAACCCTGTCTTCTGAATCCTCTACTCTCACACCAACTACCTTCACATCCTCTTTCACTACATCCATAAACCTCCTCTTTGGTCTTTCGCTAGACCTCCTGACTGGCACTTCAAAACTCAGCATCCTCCATCCATCCATCCTCTACCGCTTATCCGGGGCCGGGTCGCGGGGGCAGCAGTCTAAGCATCGGAGGCCCAGACCTCCCTCTCCCCAGACACTTCCTCCAGTTCTTCCGGAGGGACCCCAAGGCGTTCCCAAGCCAGCC
>JAPTHA010169183.1:0-12224 GCA_029814585.1 Gymnapogon annona | reverse complement strand
ACTTAATGCACCTCTTAAAACCATAATTCTGATCCATGGATCAACATATGATGTATTTAGACCAAAACACATACAACACCGACAACACACTTCTATTAGTCTACTGAGTACACTAATAACAGAGAAACAAAAGGAACTGACATCCATCCACGCCGCGCTCCGGTGTTGGCTGCGGTCCAGTGTCGTGGTCCGGTTTCGCAGTCCGATGTCGGCTGGCATTGCGCTGTGGTCCGGTCTTGTGGTCCAGTGTCATGGTCCGGTCTCGCGGTCTGGCGCCGGCCTGCACCACATGGCACATTCGTTCATAATATACTTTAATAATAATATTAACTTACTTTTCGGAGCCCGCTACCCAGGTATACTGTTCGTTCGTAGTATCAACTTGAAGGAATAAATAAATAAATCCTTTTTCTTGCTGAGTGTCATGGTCGGCATCCTCTCTTTACAGTGTCTAGGTTTTCTTGCAAAGTTTTTCTTGAAAATGGCGTAGCTAAATCTGCGACCAAATGATATCTTCCCCTCCTTCAGCCATTGTGGGTTGAAAAAACTAAAACACCTTGTCACGCTACACAAATGATCCATTTCCTTGTTTCCTGCTTATCAAATTGACGTGTCTGCTCGCTTTGCATAGCTCCGCCTCTATCTATCGTGTATGCAATCAAAAGACATGCATGCACTGACGCTATAATACGCCTGCTAGATGGCGCAAGTGAGGCCAAACTTGACGCTGCCGAGTAACAGCCACAGGTCCCCCACAGGCTCCCATTCCCATTCCCATGCAACCGTGCGCCACCACTGTTGCTTCTGAAGGCCGAGAGGCAGATTGTCGACCCTGGCAACACATCATAATGAATAATGATTGGATAAAAATTCATAAACACGGCATAAACACACCCTACAGATCTCCACTTGGGGCTGGAAGATGAGTACCCAACTTAGGAAATCTATGAAATGAAGAGTATAGACCATGGGGCATAATTTAATACATATTTGTGGAAAAAATACATATTTAAAAATATATTTCTGATTGTGTTTAGGCTAGTAGAGAAGGCCTTGCTGGCCTTAAGAGTCCACCACTGACATCTGAGGTGTAATTTCTGCATTTCACAAATTCAAGCCAAGGGCCGGATTGGAAGCCTTAATTGGCCACATTTGGCCCCCAGTCCGTGTAATTTTACACCCCTGATCTATAGGTTAAATGTTAGCATTGATTTAGTTCTTTTACGTCTGCGTGTGTGTAAAAAAAAAAAAAAAAAAAAGGTTCAGCAGTAGAGCACGTCATCCAATAACTGAAGAGTTAGTGGTTCGATTCCTGCTCTGTCCTGGTCATGTGCCGTTGTGTCCTTGGGCAAGACACTTCAACCACTTTGCCTTGTGTATGAACGTGAATGATGATCCCTGCAACTTGTCCACCCCACCCCCCACCGTCACCCTTGGGTATCTGGGACAAGCTCCTGTGACACTGCAAAGGATAAAGCGGATTCAGAAAATGAGTGAGAGAGTGAGAGAGAAGTGAAGGTTTGGGGGGGCATAAAAGGGTTGGGGTTCCATTCACCAACTAAATCCAAAATACTTTTCTGAATTATGTCTTCTGTGAATAAGGTAGGCACTCTATGGTATTATTTTCTATTTTCCTTTAGTCCTTGATGGTTGTTGGACATTTGACCAGTTCATCGCAGGTGTATCATTAGACATTTTTACGCAGACATCCCCCTCCCCAAAAAAAAACCTCTCACAGGGTGATTCTCTTTTTTTCCCACTCTTCGATTTGACTCATCGATTTGCCGTCAAAGCAGTAACAGAAGTGACGCAGGCTGGACGTGTACACAGAGCGATTAAAGGGGTGTTGACACTGCGCAGTTGTATAGTTAGATGTATAACTTCTATGTTGAAAATACACCGAGCACAGTGGCCTCAACTCAGAAACGACAAAACATCACCTGAGCTCACCTCTCCAGAATCTGCTCAGCCGGCAGATGAGCATTCCTGAATGTCTTATGGCATGTAGTGACAGTAGACTTACACTCACCCTATTGGCATTCAATACATGCGCCGTCTGTACATATATTTAACGAGATGTCATTGCTTGGCTCAGACAGTCTTATGTAAGAATAAATAGACAAAATAACATGCTACAGAATAAAAAACACTTGAAACAACAACATTAAAATGAATAATAATCGAAAAGATCCATGAACAAGTGCAATGTGCAATTAAAGTGCTCGCTGAGTTATTGCACTGACGAAGGAGCAGTAGGTTACCATTCCACATCTTACTTCCTATTTCCTTAACAGTCTAATGGCCGCGAGGAAGAAACTGTCCCTGAATCTACAAGTTCTGCAGTGGATGCAACAGAATGTTCTGCCCGAGGTCAAGAGTGTGAACAGTCCTGTGTGAGAGGGGTCAGAGGAGATGTGCTGTGATGCGTTGAGCTCAGGCCTTGTGCGACGATTAAAGGTATATCTGTTCTATTATTTTGCAGGCCTCAAACCAGACAGAGATACAGTTGTCCCAATCAGAGGCTGCTGAGAGTTGGAGTGCCCACGAACTGTACGGGATAAAATCTGAGTTGGACCACCTACTTGAGGCGCTGCTATGGAGGTTTCTGCTTCATCTGACTATCCCAAGGCCCAAGGAAGGGCCACTCTCCCAATGGCGACACAGCTGAAACTGACTGTTGTGACATCTGACTTTACTGTGCATACATTCATACATTGTCATAATGTTGCCTACTCGAAATCCATTGCAGCCTGGTGGTCCTGGAAGGGGATTCCCCGTGCCCCTCCTGTGATCCCTTTTTAAGGTTTCTTGTTTCCCCTGTCAGGGATATTGGAGTTTTTCCTTTCCCGGGTGGGGGGTTCACACCAGGGGATGTTGTCATTTACTGTCATCTGTGGGCTTCTGAAGCCCTTTGAGACCTAATGTGTGAATAAGGGCTATACAAATAAACTTGATTTGATTTGTTAAGCAATCTCTGTATCGTGCCTCTGCAGAAGGCGGTCAGGATAGCTATGATGGGTGTTACAGCTTTAATCTCTTAAGTGCACAGATTAGTCAGTAAATATCTTACTGAACAAATCCTCCTATTTACTGATCCCATTTCTAATAAACTAAACCAGGACTATTTTAATGTACCCATGCGTGTCGTGTTCTCTCTCCCGGTCTTGCACCTTTCTTCCTGTGTGTTTTGCATTAAGTTTCACTTGTTCTCTCTTCGTCGTTGCCTCCAGTCACAGGTGTGTGTTGTGAACGCCACAGCTACACCCCCCATCTCCAAACCTGCAGCTTTCTTCCGCAACTGTGTGTCTTGCATTACACTTCTCTTCTTCTCTCTCCGTCGTTGCTTCCAGTCACAGGAGTGAGTTTGCGAACGCCGCAGCTGGGTCACATTTCCAACTCAGACTTAATTGAAAAGCTCTGTGTGGAGTAGCGGCTCCTGTGACGTCTACACCTCGCTGCCTACCGAAGGTGTACGCTGAGTCACGGTCTTTGGTTCCAAAACCTCGTCCCGTTGGAGGTGTTTTAATGTGAGCCAACTCTCATGAGGTTGCACCATTTCAACTTGACACAGGAGTGCCGACTCCGCTGATGGAATGAGCAATAAATTGATTGTGTGTCTCCCGGCAGCTTTAGAACGTCATGGTGGCTTAGTGAAAATGTAAAACAAGTAAAGGTCATGAAATCTCTGCGGTCACGTCGTCCAAACAACCATCCTCAACAACACACAGACACTTGGAAGAGACTGACCTCCGCTGAGAGAGTTTGTAGTTCGAACAACCCGATAGGGGCCGTAACCGCTCATGCACAAACACACAGCGTCAGGGTTGTTCATTTCAGCTCTAATAAACCACTTCAGTCTCTTAAGGGATCTGGGTTATTTTCCTTCAGACCTGCTTTTCCCAAACAAAATACATTTTCATTGGGCCGCCAGCTGTCGGAGTAGGAACAATATGAAGTGCGACTGGACGAACAGAAGACATGCTAATGTCATAACAGCAAGAAATTATTTAAAATTTGTACTATTGTGAAAATCCCCAGAAAGAAAGATGATGTAAGAGACTCAACCAAAACCCCCAAAATTTGTAAAAAATACAGAGACCAAAGTGTCTAAGATGGACACCAAGGCAAAAGTGGAGGTACATTCACGGGCAGGTTAACTCCTGCAGCTATTTTAGATTATTTTGTGTGTTTCTGTCGCGATTAGGTGCATTCTTTAAATTCCAAAGACATTTCTGACAAATGAGTCCCATTGGTACAAAGAATCCATTAGCATCATATGTCATTGTCACAAAAAAAAAAAGACTTATCAAAATGACACAAAGAGCTTTTTAACTCCCCCATCCAAACAAGATGTGGTTGAAGAAGTCAACAGTTGTGTGAACCTGGAGAAAATAACCTACTGGATGAAAAAAAGAAGTAGGATGTACTACAAGATATGGAACCATTTATAAACTACATGGAAAATTTCTCAGCACACCACATTGGTTCAGCTCTATAGACCTGAGCAGGGCTTGTAGGAATAAGGAGGTATGAGGTCAACATATGTCTCTATGTGATTCATATGGTTCACTTATTTATGCATTTTGTTTTTTTTGTGTATGTCTGATCCTATTATTATGGGTCTTGTAGTGTATGAATGTAACTGTAATATTGTCTCGTGAAAAATTAATAGGTGTAAAAAGGCAACTTAACAAAATGAGGGGGAAAATGCAGTGAAACATAAGATAATAAATGACATAAAGGATGCCAAAATAATTAAAGTACAACGTAAAACAAGCAGATTTTACACGAGGGAAAAAAATGAAATGTTAAAATATGTATTTTGATTAAAATATGCAATGAGATGAAAATTACAGGAAACAAAACTGATGGAAAAAAACATTAAGGTACATGATGAATGATGCTAAATGATACAGCTGGATTAAAAAATAAAAGGTACGGGACACAAAAATTATGTAAAAGACGCAGCACAACGGAAGTGCCACAGAAAAGATTAAACAACGTCAGAGACACAAATGACAAAGACAACGACGAGATGAAAATGATATAAAATGAGAAAAATTCCCTCCAAAAAATGTAAACGATGAAGGTCACACAAGACAAAAATGATGGAAGAGACACAACCAGGTGAGAACAACATAAAAGAAAGAACTGTGGTTCTTGAGCTGAACAACCTTTGAGGATCCAGGGTCTTGAGGGACATATTTAGGTGTTAGGAGTTCAACTGTGTGGATCCAACGCGGTCCTCATTCAAACAGCGAACCATCATGTGAATGCCTAAGTCGGAGTGTGTTTATCCTGCGGCTGTTCCCACAGTAGCTGACATCCATCTCCATTAGTTCCAAGAACAGGTGTTGAGAAAAAATATGATAAATGGTGCATTACACCCATAAATCTGGGCTTTGGCCTGTTGTTGTCAGAACTAATATTGATCAAGTTAACACTGAGGGAAAATGAGTTTGGGATCAATTTTTAAATTTGCCGTGTCCCATAAGACTAATAAAATCCCAAATTTCCCCAAATGTTGTAGTTTGTTTTTATCTACGTGTATAGCCTTTGAAATTTTAGTACAAGGGTTATTCTTTTGCCTTACCTGAACTTACCTTCCCTTATGTTATCCATTAGTCATCTTTTCATTCAGAAGGACCCGGCTTTCATCTGTTTCTCATAAAGTCGATAATTGACCAATGGTTTTTGTCTGAGAATTTAGAATTTTTCTGTGTCAGGAGGTTTATTTATTTATTTTTATTATTATTATTTAAAAACTTCCCATGATCTCTGTCCTCATCTAACCTTCAAAAACCTGGATTACCCTCGTGATTCAGATGAGATCTAATAAAGGGCCGTGCATGTCAGAATAGTCCTTTGTTTGTTTCTCAGCCTTTCTTGCGTATATGTTTTGGGTCATTATCCCGCCAGTAGAACCATGTCGATGGCTGAGCTCTCTGACACTGGGTGGGATATTTCTCTCTCAATAGTCTTCTTTGTTCTTGCATAGTTTTGAAGCGTCTTGTGCCAGATGCAGCGAATTGGCCCCAAAACTAGGGCTGGGCATATTGATCTAAACAGTAGTGTCGATACCAAGATGTGTATTGGCATCACGTCAATACTAGCATGAGGAGATCGATATTTTTGTTGCAGTTACTCTTCTATATGTCCAGGAAATTACTGGATTTCCCTCACAACAGTGTTCATGCAAAGCGCATGTTGCATGAACTCAGAGAGCCAGTGAGCGAGCAAGCTCATTTAATTAGAGGTTATCAAAACTCCCAGTATCGGCAACTCTTAAAGTTCATAGAATCTATCCCATTAATGTTTCGTTTATTTCCTTTTTCAAAGATTTAGCTGGAAAAATATTATGTGAGGGCGGCCGTGGCTCGGGTGGTAAAGCAGGTCGTCTGGTAACCGCATTCCTGCTCTCTCCTGATCATGTGCCGTTGTATCCTTGGACAAGACACTTCACCCACCTTGCCCATCAATGTATGAATGTGTGTAAATGATGACCCCGCGATGAACTGGCGACTTGTCCATGCCCCCCCCCCCCGCCTTCGCCCTCGAGTAGTTGGAATAGGCTCCAGTGACCCCAGCGACCCTGCAAAGGATGCAACGGGTTTGAAGGAAGAATGAATGAATGAGTGAAATATTACATCAAAAAAGTCAAAAAAGTTTTTTATAAAACAGTTTCCTTACCCATCTGTAGTGAGTGTGATGCATCAAAGAGATGTTGCCTCTGAGATGTATTTGCGTTTTTTTTTTTTACGTTAAAAGCACATTATTATGACTTTTTGTGAAACCATGGACCATAGCTACGTCAGGATGTCACGGAGAGAATTGTGCATGCCTCTGTTTTCCTTCAGAGGTCATCGTGAGAACAGACTGACAGCACTGAAGGCTGTTGAAGACTGAGTGCCAGCTTTTTTTCCAGTTGTAGAGGATTCGTTTAGAAAGGCCTGCTTTACTTTAAAACAGAGTCTTCAGTGAGAAACATAATCTGATCACATAGAAAATAGACAGAACATACCATAATGACTCCCCAGCTGGATAGCTCAGTTGGTAAGGCACCGGGCTGGTGTCTGTCTGGGTTTGATTCCCGGCACGAGTATCCAGTGGGTTGTGTCAGGAAGGGCATCCAGCGGCAAAAACTCCTGCCAAATCAAATCCGCGAATTCATATCATTCAATCATCATCACACCATAATGACTCAGACCTTCTTTAAGACAGTGACAATTTGTTAAACATATGTTGGACATAGAGTCTCCGGTCTGACATCTGAAAGTCTACAGAATCCCTTTTTTTTTTTCTACGTTTATTTCAAGTCTTCGTTTCTGTGAAAGGACCTTTCAAACCCCCGAATTGTGATCTTTGGGTGAGGGAGCCAGAACTATGCCCCTCACGGCTAATGTTCTCATTGTGGAATGATAACCATGCATGCGTAGCAGTTACTTAGAATTATTATCTCTACTGCCCAACCGGGACTCCTCTGCACAAAGAGGAAATCACTTTTACTGTATATGTTGACGCTCGTGTCAGAGTAAATACACTGAACTGTTTGGAAATCAGAGACTGTTCAGAACAAGGGTCAAGTATGCGATACGCTGTGTTCCTCCTGGAAATATAATACCAGTGAGTATTATTTAACATTAATTGAAAAAATGTGCATGATGGGAGGAAGAATGTCTGAGTGGTTCTTCTCAGGGGACGCTTCACTTTTTATGCATGGCTTTGTACAACCAGATGTACTGACATTAAAGCAAAGCCACAAGAACTTGTGCAGGGAATAAAATGGAAACCTTTCACTTTCATCTTAAACCTTTCACACATGAATTGTGGCAACTTACCTCAGGATTTTCTGTCAACTGTGACATTGAGACTCGTTCATATAAGAGAAAACTTTTTTAAAATAGCTGTCCACTGTAGTGACCACTATGCAAGAAAGGATTCATAATAATAATAATAATAATAATAATAATAATAATAATAATAAGATAGAACTTTATTGATCCCACCACAGGGGAATATTTTGCGTTACAGCAGCAAAAATATATTAATAAATAATAATAACACTTATTTGTATAGCACCTTTCATACAAGATTTGGAGCCCAAAGTGCTTCATCAGTTAAAAATTCATGAGGAATCCCATATCATTTTCATAAAAAGGCTCAAGAAAAGTGTGAAACAACACATACCTTAATATTTGATTATGAATATCATGACTAAAAGTTCAACAAGATAGAAGGGGTGGGTGAAAGACATGCAACAATAAGTGACTATGAGATGATAAAATTTCAATAAAAATGGAATGAAGACAGTGGACATTCTGGGCTAGAATCTCTCTTCAAAAGGCCAATGAAAATGTTTTTAATTTGATTTGGTTTCCTTAGTTTAGTTAATCTTACAGGCATTAAGACCCATTCATGTAGGAGAAAACAGCTTTAAAATAGCTGTCCACTGTAGTCACCACTATGCATGTCCAGATTTTTAAGTTAAACTACCTACTATAGCTTAAATAAACTCCCCTCTGGAAGGGTTAATCAGAACAGGTACGGCAGATAAAACTCGGGCTTTCTTTGTCCATCCATGTTTATTTTCACTCGCGCGCACGCACACACACAATAAACGTCTGCACAAACTTATTATTTCTCCTGACAAAGAGTAGTTTAGTGCTAGAATATGGAACGGATAGTTAGCAAACTATACCAGCTCTATACTGTCCACAGGGTGCTCGAGGGTTCATGGGAGTTCGCCCAACCAGTCCACATGTGTTTTGTGGATCTGGAGAAGGCGTTCGACCGTGTCCCCCGGGGCATCCTGTGGGGGGGTGCTCCAGGAGTATGGGGTTCGAGGCCCTTTGCTAAGGGCTGTCTGGTCCCTGTACTCTCAGAGCAGGAGCTTGGTTCGCATTTCCAGCTGTAAGTCGGACTCGTTCCCAGTACGTGTTGGACTCCGGCAAGGCTGCCCTTTGTCACCGGTTCTGTTCATTACTTACTTACTTACAGGATCTCATCTCTGCTTTTTGCAGATTATGTGGTCCTGTTGGCTCCGTCAGACATGGACCTTCAGCATGCACTGGGGTGGTTCGAAGCTGAGTGTGACGCTGCTGGGATGAAGATCAGCACCTCCAAATCTGAGGCCATGGTTCTTGACAGGAGAAAGGTGGTGTGCCTTCTCTGGGTCAGTGGGGAGTCCTTGCCCCAAGTGGAGGAGTTTAAGTATCTCGAGGTCTTGTTCACGAGTGGGGGGAGAATGGAGCGTGAGATCGACAGACGGATTGGTGCAGCATCTGCAGTAATGCGGTCGTTGTATCTGTCCATCGTGGTGAAGAGGGAGCTCAGCCGAAAGGCGAGGCTCTCAATTTACCGGTTGATCTACGTTCCTACCCTCACCTTGAACTTTGGGTCATCCTGACATACAAGAGGCTGAAATTAGTTTCCTCCACAGGGTGGCCAGGCGCACCCTTAAAGATACGGTGAGGAGCTCGGTCATCAGAGAGGAGTGGAGGAGTAGAGCCGCTACTCCTCCACATTGAAAGGAGTCAGCTGAGGTGGCTCAGGCATCTGTTTCGGATGCCCCCCGGATGCCTCCCTAGGGAGGTGTTCCGAGCATGACCCTCTGGGAGGCAGCCCTGGGGCAGACCCAGGACACGCTGGATAGACTATGTCTCTCGGCTGGCTTGGGAACGCCTTGGGATCCCTCAGGAAGAACTGGAGGAAGTGTCTGGGGAGAGGGACGGTCTGGGCCTCCCTGCTTAGACTGCTGCCCCCGCGACCCGGCCCCGGATAAGCGGTTGATGATGGATGGATGGATAGTTAGCAAACTAGTTTGTTCGATAGATAGTTAGCTGGGGTCAGTCAGATAGTTAGATAGATATTTATATTAGTTAGTTTTATATTAGATTTAGTTAGTTAGGTTGGAAAACCAATGAGGCATACCAGTCCTGAACGTACATATGAAAAAAAAAAGAAGTGCAACTCAAGCATTTCCTTGTTAACCGCGCCCGCTCCATACTCAAACTGAAGGCTGGAAAATCACAGTCACATGAACCCTAACACAAGGCAAAACCTAACATAGCATCCTATAGCAATCCAGTGTGATTAAGAAAATATAACATGGAATATAATGATCAGTTAAGACGCATACTGGGTAAATGTAGCAATAGATTCCACAGACTATGTTGCATATGTAGTAGATAGTGATTCATAACAACCAGCATTACTATTACTATTATAGTAATGCCGTGAATCATATCCAAAGAAAACGTAGCATTAACAGCAGAATTTTTATCTCCGTCCTTGTATTACGCTGGTGTTAGTGGTTGTTCACTACAGTTCATCTGGTCCTTTTGCATACGTTACTATTCCAGTGTGTTAAAACAGAATGAAGCTCATTTTTAATGTTTAATACAAAATAAATCTGTAATGATCTGATGTAAACTTTATAATGCATGATTTAAGTAGAGTCAAAGACATATTCATGTGGATGATGTTTGACATGCAGTCTTTTAATGCAAGTGTAACCCTGAAGACTGGGACCCTATCCCAGACCATAACCCCTAAGTCTAACTGTAAAATAATAAAGATAATTCTTATGACAAGTCATAATGTAAAGTATATGTATCGTACATGTAATGTATAGTATGTCAAATTTGGTCATATTATACTATGTTAATAAATGTTGCCATATGTTAGAAGGTGCAGAACAGAGACCCAGTCGCAGACCAGACTACATTTCAAAATAAAGTACTTATTTTTAAGTTCAGATGAACATGCAACAAATACCATTAAGGATTCAGCTAGATCTATAATCCACAGGATAAACAAAAAGCACCGCACAAAAACATGGGAATAAACGTAATGAAAAAAACCCACAGCAAGAAAGTAATAAATCAAAATCACTCTTTTGAGGTGAAACACACAGTTTAGAAAACGGAAAAATAATACATTCAAAACGGAAATCAAAATCACTCTATTGAGGAAAAATCTATACAATTTAGAAATATTACTCTTAACAAACAAAACAAGATGGTCAAAAGGCAAAACCACTGATATGAGGTATACAAAAGGCAAATACTATGAATAAACTCAACTAGGCAGATACTTAGACACGGACAAGACAAGACTAAGCAGGCAAGATGAGAACGCTTTCACAAGCAAGACATTCAACGATCTGAAAGAGGACAATGGGGAACACTGCGGCATAAATACAGGAGGAATCACACTGGTGAGACACATAGAGACTGATTGCAAACAAGACACAGGTGGGATGGGAATCTGGGTGTGAAGCTAGAGACACAAAAGGAGCGCATGCAAGACTAGACATGAAACAGACCAACATAAGACCGGAAACATACTACTAGACAGAGCTTGATAGACTTGACTCATAACACCTTACTTGAATTAAGAAAGATTACTGTTTAAAATACCCAGAAAACATTGCAGGGAAAAAGGTAGATGAATTTTCTAAAAATAAAAAAAAGGGCTAACATTCACGCACTGCCAAGATATTTTTTCCATCACCACTAAAAAGTAGGAAAAAAAGTAGATTAATATCTTCAAAATAAATACATTTCCCTTTCTTGAAAATTCCTCTTCGCAGCATTGTCTTCTTCTCTGTTTCCTCCCGCATTTGGCTTCATCAGTCATAATCAGCTGCACCTGTCACTCCCAGCTGCACCTAATCATCTGGCCTGATGATTGCTCCGTTGGTTCACTTCATCATTTCAAATATGAGAAAACATTAAAAAAAACAACTTTAGAAATATTTAAGGGGCTCATCGTCCCAACAACATGCCGAGCCCATTGTTACAATTGCCAAGGGGAGTTGTCTGGTTATTATTATTATCACTGTGTGTCCACCACAACTGAAGTGGAATGAACAAAACAAAGAGAAATTACTGGATAGATTTCTCGGACTGGATTCTAGTCCAATTGTTGTATTTGGGCAAAAATAGTAAATACATGTTGGCTTTAGTCTTGGTCATATGTTACACCTATTTTTGCTCCTGTGACAATACTTATATTAAATAAAGTAAAACAATGAATTTACAATGATACAATAAAAAACCCAAACATGTGCCATGTAATAAATAGAAACTGGATCAGAACATCTTTGCTCTTTCCTGCAGTGATGGAGCCTGTTTCCCTTTTTTTTATATTTATATCTTTTTATTTTTCATTAGACAACAACATTACATCACACATTACATTACAACATTACATCACACAAC
>JAPTHA010169177.1:0-16163 GCA_029814585.1 Gymnapogon annona | reverse complement strand
GGGTCAGGCATGAGTGAAAATGGGAGAGGGACTGCTGCAATGAGTGAACAAATCTTGTGAGGGAAGGGTGGCGAAAGAAAAAAAAACAGTGAAAGACCAAAGAAGACAGATGAGAAAAATAAAAAATGAAATGGAGTAAAAAGAGAAGGAGCGATATACCCTCAGAGAAAATATTTCTGTTTTGAATTGCTTTGCATTTATTTCTGCCCGCTGTTACATTTTTTGTAATATTGTGTGGGTGTTCGTGATTGAATGATAATGTTGGGAGTAGATCTGTTTTCACCGTACTTTGGAATAAATGGCCGACTCCATGACCTCTCCATCTCTGTACCAGGTGATCTCAGCGGCAGGTTTGGCTCCTGAGGCTCTGCAGGTTAGGTTATGTGGTGTGTGGGCCTTAAGACGTACAACAGGACCGCCCTCCACCACTGGGTCTGAAGGAGGAACTATGAAGCAGAACAAACATACAACTCAAAACTAAAAAAAAACGCCCTCATTACAGCTCCGGGCCAACACACAGCCACATTCTCACTGATATTGAGCTTGCTGTTGCTCTTAGCTCAGCATTAATATGTTGCAACAGCAAATGGGGAAAACAATTTCTTATCCGGACCATGTGTCTGTTAACAAGGTGCTGTTTCAAATTGGGAAAGAACAAGAAGAGTTGTCATGTGAAAAAGGAAACAAAAAACACAAACAAACTCAACCTTATTTATTTCCTTTCTTGGGACTACCATTATTGCTCTATTTGCTCTTACTGTTGCAGAGTGATGTTTCAACTGAATTGCTTATTTGTTCATTTATTTGCATGGTTTCGCACGCACCACTGGCAAGCCAAGCGTGCCACCCCTGATGAAGGCGTCTATCTCCCCAACCAATAAGAGAAGGCGTAAACATGGAGTTTGTGCTGGCCTTTCTCGCTCCCTCCACCAAACCAATTTCACTGTGTGTATCTGAATTGTCAGAGGTCCTTCCGCTGCCGCGGCACGGACACTAATGGAATCCGAGTGCTAGGTGATTTTAATTTCCATGCCGATTCCCCTGACTGCACTCCTGCCGTTGACTCCTTTGACTGTGCAGGATTGCTTTGGTGTCATCTGGCCACATTGATTTACACGTACACATGCACAGAATAAGGCCCTTTCTCTGTGTAAAAGCCGTATGTCCACACATAGACACAAGCTGCAGGCACTTCAACAACGCACCTGACTTCTTTTTTATTTTTACTGCACATATAAAATGTTCGTGAACCGGCAGTTTTGGTCTTTTAAGGTACGTTTAATGGAAAGATGGCATTACTTGTAGTTTTTCCTGCCCCCACACGGCTGTCTTTGTGCCGGTGTGTGGGTTTGTGATGACCACGCTGCTTTATGCTTTGTGAAGCTTTCAGTGACACTAAACACGTAGAGGTGGGCTGCTGAGCATGAGCCAGGTCTTCGCTTCTATTCATTTAGACCAAATGTTCCAACATACAGCTTGTTAAATTGCTTGCCTTTCCATGGCAACACTTTCCGTACCACTCATCGCCCTGCCTCAATGAACTCGGTATACACAGCTTAATAGCAGCAGATTGATTCAAGGACAGGCTCTGTTATGAAAGCTTAATGTTGTGTTTTGAGGTAAGCTACAGCATCCTGTCTGTGCAATTCCTCTGAGTTTCTGCCTCTATTTGCTCATAAGCCAGCAGGAGGACAATTGACAGGTTTAATTAATAGAGTGATGTTCCTTTACATGCCAGCAGATGCCAGCAGCGCTTTACTGAATCCAATTCCCACAAGACCGAGCCCTCCCTCTCCTCATCAGCCCCCTACTCACCCCCACCACCTCTGAAGGCCGATATGAAGAAGTAGATCACTCACATCATGTTAATGTAAAAACCGCCTTGCAGTTGACAAATGTTGTGGCTCACTGTAAAATGTGCTAACTGTGCAGACCCTGACTTTCAAGTGACTACGCAAGTCATTTGTGACTGCAGCAATCACATTATCCAAGACGTCCACAGTCTTGATTATCGCTTTTTTTTCTAGCTGAATCTCTTGGCTCGGCTTTGATTTAGACTTTAAGGAAATTATTTTCACCAGGAAACTAGATTTACAATGTGATTATTTTTAGTGGCGATAACAGATTTTTTTTTATCAGTAGTAAAGCTCTTAGGGAATACTCCAATTTTGTTCCAAATTATAACTTGCCCCTGCTAAGTTTTAGTGATTTTTACCATGTGTATTTATCTACAAGCTTCTCTGCTTTGTGATGAAGACACTCCCCTGATTGTTCACAAGCACGGCCAGTCTGCATGCATTGGCACAAGGGCTTGCTGTGAGGATCATGTATGAGCTTTGTATCTTACCTAGTACAGTGAGCTTGGCACGGTGGGAGCGCAGCGCTGCCTGTGTAGCCTGACACTCATACACCGCGTCATCCGCCAACTCTGCCGAATCGATCAGCAAGCTGTGCTCGCCTGATAGTGGGTCGCCCATTAAGGAATAGCGCGTCCAGCCTGCATGAAGCCAACACAGAGAATAGAGTCAGAGACAAACAAACCCGCCAATGACAAACACATAATGAAAGGACTATAAAATGAACAGACTTGTGCCTTGAACAAAGGCGAGAGAAATGTGGCAAGGCTCTTTAAGACACAAATGAAAGCAAGCAGCACCTCACTGAGCCAGGCATTGAGCCGTTGTGTTAGCAGAGCAGCGTGAGGCTGGAAATGCAACACGTGAGAAGGATGCTGCATGAGGAGTGTGTCCTTTAAACACAGACACAATAAAGATGGGGTGGCTAAGGTCAAGAGGAAGCCTCTCTACCTTCTCTCCAGTCTTGCACACATTTAAATGTCAGTGCGTGACAAAAGCCAATTGATTATCTACCTTCCTACAAGACCCTTAAAATGCTAAAGAACAAATTAAAGTTTGGCGTTTGCCGCAGTAGCAGACCTGTCTGCAGTACATTGTTCTCTTACCCTTCATTTGGGTAAAACCCTACCAGATGACAGAAAGACTTGGTTTCTAATGAGACTTGGCATTGATTGCAGCGAGACCGAGGGAGCAATAAACACAGAGAACGCAATAGAAAGAAGCCACAGGCAGGAGTAAGTTGTCAGCGATAATACCTGGTAGATCTCTTTCTCCACCAAGTGCCAAACCATCTTTGGTCCACTGAACCATTCCCCGATAGCCCACGATGACACAGGGTAGAGTCACTGACTGGCCAGATACCACCACCTGGTCCTCGGGCTGCTGGGAAAAGTAGGCTGCTTGGGTGGCTGCTGGAAGACAAAGAGAGAGCAGAGTTTTAACATCACATATTGTATCTGGAGCACGTTGTCATGTTTATAACGAATAGGAAGGGTCACAAATTCCCAAAGAGTTTATTTTTTTTGCGCCACTGCCATCAGTGACACATCTTACAAAATAAAAGTCTACAAATGCAACCATATGATGCCCAAGAATTGGTCTTCTCACTATCTTGTATTCGAAGCCCTTGCTGAGACGATGGATGAGTCTAACGTGTGAAAATGTTTTTTTTTTTTTCTAAATGCGTCTTCTCGGGGAAGAGTCAGCTGCGTCTCATAACTTATTTAACTCTTTCCCAAGACCATATGGTTTATGCTTGCTGACATGAAGCAAACACACTTCTGGGGAGGAAAATCTGCCACTCTTTCACTGTGCTTTTTAGTAAAAATGGATGTTAAACAATCAAAACTCCATTAGGGTTCCCAGGGGACCCATCCGTTTGAGCCTGCTGAAATTCAGCAGAGACACCTGCCGCCGTTCCGCTGCTGTGTTTAAATATGGTAGTGAGTCTCGCCGGATTGGCTGGCCTGCCTTCACACGCATGCAGACACACAGCGTGAATAAGGATCCACAGTTCCGACTGTTTGCACCTCTATGCTAAAGATTGAGTATTACAAACCCTACTGGCAGGGGAAGATGGCAACACTCCAGAGGTAACTAATCCGTAGGGGAAGGTAGGAGGAGAAGGAGTGAGGGAGTCGATTGGTTATCTAAGTTGGGTGTCTGTGTGAGTCTCGAGGAGGACTTAAAAAAGCCTTCCCTCATTCTCCTTTTATTTCTTTGTTGCTCAGAGCAAGAGAATGGTAGAGAAGGGGGGCAGAGGAAGATAAAGAGGGTTCTATTCAGGCAGTGTTAAGCTTCCCCCCCCAACACGAACTTCTTCTCTTGGTGGGAGTGCTTAAACAGACAAGGTTGCCCCCCCCCTCCCTCCCAGTAAAGAAAGCTGCTGAAAGGAGGGCAACATACGGCGGCCAGAGACGCGCTATTGTCCCCTTGTCCCGCTCTTTTAATAGGCCTCTTCATTTCCAATCAATCCTGCTAAATGCAAGTTTAATAGCTTTTCAATAGCAGCTTTTCCCCCCAGAGGGTAGCTGGGATTTTCTCTCTGTCTCACCCCTTTTCTCTTTCCCATCCTGTCCCCCCTCTTTCTCACTCCATTCTCTCTAGTTTTTCTTTTTTCTTTTTTTTTTTTGAAAAGGGGGCTTCCGAGGTTGTTGGCAGAGTTTATTCCCGACTCAATTATCCACTTCATCTTGGGGTGCACCATGAACTGAACCTTGCCCCACGCCTCCTCTCTCCCTTTACGCCCTCCTACCACTGTCCCCCCAACAGCACAATTAATGCCGCCAAACAGTTGGCTCATCAGGAACGCGAGTCCTCCATGGTTTAGACCGTTGTGGTTCTGAAAATCTATTTTCACATGAACCTATTGTCTCTTACCCTCCATCTGGGTCTAAAGAGATGTACATAAACGGCTGAAGTGGGGGGGGGATGGACGGGGGAGAAAATATCAGAGAACAATGCATGTTTGTTTCCCCAATAATGTTTCCCTCTGCATCATTTTACCAAAGTGCTTGAAAAGCCTATCGAGCTGTGTGTGCAAACAGGTAGACTGTATGTGTGTCACGCACTGTGGATCAAAAGAGGCCAATTTAAGAGCGTCAATGAGAAGTGAAACGTCTTCTAGCTCAGGCTATTAGGCGTTTAGCGAAGGCTGGCATTTTCCCGTCATACCTTCAGAAATGCTGTTTTTACAGTCTGCCTGTCTGTCCCTAACATTCTGCCTTTACGAGCTATTGAGCATTTTCATATGCCTCTCCTGCAAAGAGCGTTAGGGATTTTCCTCTTTGTGTTTCCAACAAAACAAACATTGATTGCAATTAAGTGTCTTGCCCAGAGTACCTAAATGTTTACAATGATAATAATAATTCACTGCATTGGTTCATTTTTGGGTGGATTACATGCATTGACTCGTTTTTTTTTTCTCTTCACCCACATGCAATTTCACGTGCTTACATATAGCAATTAATGCCACACTCACACTTTCATACATATGCAGCCCCACAAATATAGAGTACCCGAGTAGCAAAACGTCTTCACACCATATGAGTGATTCATTGCTCTCCAGATCCCTTATTGAAAATGCTCAACAGAACATCTCGACTGGCTAATGACTCATGCCAGATTCCTTTAATTCCTCCTTGCTGAATTAGACAATTCTTTGACGGTGTATTAGCAGCTTAATTACATGAATACATTTCTGATGGGGAGAGAGGGAGGAATAGAAGTAGACAAAGAAACAGTGGAGGAGAAGCAGTCAGAAGAAGCAGTGAGCTGTGGGTGTGATGAGACTCGCTCTTGGTGTGCTGCAGTACCACGCACACATGTGCATGTACACAAACACACGACGTAAGCAATCGGGTCTTTCACCAGACTCCAAGTGAGAGCCTCCTGTATTGGCTGCAGTTGAATCACATTTGGAAAGAAAGATTTGAATCCCCTTGAAATTCAACATTCCTGTAGTCTGTGTAAGTTTATTCACCATGTCATCTGAAGTGCACGCAGGCAAATATGTAAACTATAGATTAGCTGGGGCGTATGTGGTGCGTTTAATGCCTCAAATTTAAATGTACAAGTCCTCATCACAAGAAAAAAAAAGCATTTATTCTCTTTCTTACCTTGCTGTGTGTGTGTGTGGGTGTGTGGTTTTCCATTCCCCAGTAACAAGGTCAAAACACATTTGGCCTCATATATTTTAATCCGGATTTCTCAAAATGGAATATCATTTCACGCCGCTGGATGCACATGGGGCTAAGTTTATGTGCGCGCGCATTTCTGCATGTGTGACATGAGTTGGTGCGTGCGCAACTGCTTGTCTGAAATTGTGTGTATGTTTGTACAAAGTTTATGCACGCTCATCTAATGTGTGAATGAGTATGGTGGGCGGGGCAGCGTTAATGGAGAGAGCGACTCGTCAGGCACCGGAGGGCACATTTAGCAGTTGCTTTGACACAGTGACTTTGCTGCTTCTGTCACATGGCTGGACTTAAGCGCAGAAACAGTCTGTGTAACTTGGACACAAGCTATTAAAGAGCTTTGCGTCAAACCCTGCACTCTCTCTACATCAACTGATACATTCACATCAGGAAGGATCAGGAAGAGATGGACAGATGTCAGCAATGATCCGTCCACCACTGGACATCTGCCCTGATAGAATTAGATTGAAACAGCCAGCCTCTGTGAGTGTGGTCTGTGTGTGTACGTGCATGTGGGTAAGTAGGTTTCGATGTGGCCACGCCATGATGCTAAAGACTGAGAAAGATAATGGCACTCCAAATGACCTTTAGATAACATGTGGATCTAACATGCACGGTTCAGTGCATTCATTACCAAGTCGACAGCATGATAATCAGTTGGACCATTCGGAAATCTGACCAAAGAGGGAAAAAAAAAAAAACTCAGGTCGCGAAAGCAACGTCCTTTGAAACAACACATGAAGTAACACTAGACTCTCTTGTTTGGAGTGCTAAGGCAGAAAACCTGTACAAACCCGCCTCCTCTGTACACACTCTGTCCATGTTACCGTGTTTTCACAATGACACTTAACTCCATATGTTCATTCACTCTGAGAGGCTCCTAGCTGCATTTGTAGAGAGTCCCTATTTTAGTCGTGACTTTATTCCATGTCCTCATTCCCATCCGCTGCAAAGAGCGCAACATCCAGTCCTGTGGGGTCTATAAATATAAGTGCTCTCAACTTGACTGGACAATTTGCTCCGCGCAGTAATAATTCAGAATGTTAAAAAATAGTGCCCGATATCTCCTTGCATTTTTCGCTCCCATTGGTGGAAGCAGAATCCTAACGCCCCAGCTGGTGTGAGTTTTCCACAATAAGAGAAGAAGAAATAAGGAGGAAAAACCAGACAGAAAAAAAAGCCCAGCACAAAACAATTGGCAAAAAAGTGTCAAGCTTGGAATAAACAACCCCTTTCCCCAAATGCCATCCATTGTGCCTTGTCTAGATAAGGCTTCTAAATCGGGCTGGAAATGCAAGCTCCATTTCTCTCTGTATGGAATTATTATCCCTTTGTTTTGAGTCAGGCTCTTTTGTCTTCCTCTTCCTGTGTGTGTGTGTGTGTGTGTGTGCGTGTGTGTGTGTGTGTGTGTGTGTGATGGTGTGTGTGTACACATGGTAGTGCTGAGGTAGTTGAACTAAAGAGTATCTCCCAGAGGGGACCTTGCACCCATCTCATGTTTGATCTGTCTACTAAGCTCATTATCACGAGTCCCACAGAACTTCCCAGTGCCTGATTGGGGCTAAAAACAGATACCACCCACCAACTTGTGGCAATACCCAACATGTGCTGCACATGTGCGGCCACTTCTGCGTTTTCCTTCGCCTCTGACCACTGCACGGGGGCTTGGGATAATGTTTCTACAGTGGGTCTACTCACTCATACCTTCATGAGATCCGGCCTGACTCCATCCTTTCTCTCCCACTTGCATTCCAGCTGTACTTCCACCCAACCACCCACCCACTCTCACTATCTTTTTTTCCCCATTCTGCGTTTTTGTGCCCAAATTGCAGTCTTAACAGCTTTTTAAGAGCTGTTTTGCTGGAGTATAATCCTCCTAGCCTCCCCTTTCAGCCTTTATTCCATTGTGAAAATCTTGGCTCAGACCTAGACCCTTTTTAGAGAGTGGACCCGCTCAACCCCCCCCCCACCTCATCCCACCACACCCCCCACCCCTTCCCTGCTGCTCTGCTGATACCCCCACCCAGGGCTTTTCTTGCCATTCTTACATCCCACTACAATCCATCTCCATCCTCTCATTCCTCTGTTTATCACTCACATGTCTGCAGTCAGTGAGGCATGAGGGCTGAAATCAATGCCTAGCAGGCCACCTTTGAGAGTTATATAAGGTGTTACTAATTGTTGATTTGCTTCTGCCGTGGCTCTTTCTGCCACCACACCGCTTTTCTAGATGCCGTGTCTGCTGTCGTTTCTCGCCAGCCTCTCCTTTTTGCACTTTCTCTCCCCATCTTTTTCTCTGTATCCTGCATCCACTGTCCCTTCCTCTCTTTCTCTCTGCATCCCTGGTGTGAAAATCACAGGGGTTTGTGTCAGCTTGTCAACACAACACTCAAGAAAGCACTGCATGGAGAATAACAGAAGAAGAAGAAAAAAAAAGAGCCACTACATGTTAGAAAGACCGGAAAAACTGAGGTAAGGTAAAAATGGAAAAAGTGGGCTCCTGTCAGCTTCCAATTGCAAAGGAGCAGGCCTGAGAGGGGATTGATGGAACGCTGTAATCAGTCTGTCTCCAAGGCTGTCACCACAAGGTTTTTCTCTGCTGGAATAGGGCGCTGCACACATCAGGGCAGCAGTGTGGCTGATCGCATGGGTGAACAGTGGCAGAGTTTCTCCCTGGGTAGCAGCTATAACAGATGCAGTGGATAGAGTAATAGAGTGGTATGCATACAAGGAGAGGAAGAAGGCAAGGGGTTGGTGGGGCATGGGTGTGTGTGTGTGTGGGGGGGAAGCAAGAGTGCTGATTTGACATAGTCACTATGTGAACATATGTGAATGGTTCACACCGTCGGTATGCTGCAGTGCCCCACAATGTGCCATAAATACATTCATTCTCCTACTGTCTCCTCACACAACCTAGATGTACGCGCGCACACACACACACACACACACACACACACACACACATAAAGACGCACACACACTGTCACAGTCCCGTATCTTTAGGGTTTCTAGTGGGCAGAAGCATCTCTCTGCCTATAATTCCAGCACAGCTTTTAAACAGCTCCCCCATTCTGAAGCCAAGAGCCAAAGAGCTGAGAGCTGACTCCGCGTAGACAGATAGCAAGTGACTGGCTGGCTGGCAGGAGGACAGGAAATAAAAAGCCATATAAAAAAGACAGAAAAAAGGGGAGGGAGTCAGTGGCAGTGGTATGAAATTGTCTGTACACATCAGCCAGCGGTGTTGACAAGATGTTGATTGAGCTCGTCTTGTCATTTCATTCCTGCTTACCCCCTGGTGTTTTAACTGCAAGACAGCTGCTGGCTGGATCTGTGTCACAGTTCCAGCCCTTTTCTGTCCCCGGTACTCTGCTCTCTCTCTCTCTCGCTCTGTTTTTCTGTCTCTGTATCCCAATTTCTCTCCCTGGCTCCCTCCCCCTATTTCACCAGCATTTGGATAGAAGAGCTTTCAGTATAATTTACTGTGCTTTTAAATCATTAACTTCTTGTGCTTCGCAAAAGCTCTCGGTTTAGTGTGTGCGTAACGGCTGACATGGTGGATAAAACAGCAGTCGCACCTAACATGTGACAGAAACGCAGCTCAAAGATAGGGCAGGAATGAAAAAAATGTAGATCACTTCATTCCCAGCTGCAGACATGACAAGTAAACAGAGCAAATAAATATATTTATTCATATAAATAATAGATTAAAAACCCATAAAACAATGAAGGGTAATGTTGAAATTGCCTCTATCTCTTGCTTTTTCTAAAACTCAGTGGAAATGAAAACAAAGGAATTCTCTACATGGATTCTGTACTGGGACTCTGGGTCTAATGCCCTGGGGTGTCAATTAATTTAGTCTAGGGATTTGTGGCCTACTCTTCCTAATTGAGCCCAGTGGAGACCCCCTTGGCTTCTCACGATAGGAAGTAGTGCGTTTCATAATTAATACTTTTTTTCCCTATATTATTATTATTTTTTAATTAGGGAGGTAATGTTGTAAATGTATGCATCTCATTAGAGCGGAAGGGGCATCTTGACTATTGTTCACGTCTGCTGGAGAGATGAGTAAGAGAGACAATCTCATTCAAAAGCAGCCATGGCATACTGGAGTCAAAGCTGTGCTTTTGTGCGTGTTTGAATATAAAACACAGCTAGCTCAATGAGTCTCATTAGTGTTGCTTAATATGTGTGCTTTTTAAAGCTTAGAGGTTAATGCCCGACTTGCCTCCATTTCACTAGAGCTCTCTTTAATTTGATGCATAATTCTTTTTTGTCAGCGGCTGACAAGAGCCTCTTCACAGAAAGCAGCTGAGCAGTGTTATGAACTCTGCATCCAACAGGAGCGCACAAAAGCACAAAAACACTTCTAATTAAACCTCTTTGAAATGTTTTTCTCTTCGCGTTCCGCCCATGCTTACTCTGCCATACAGAAGATATTTCTGAACTCTTCTATCTTCCCATCTCTCTGTCCGGAGAACATAACTCATGGTGATTAAACAAATTAACTCCACTCCCAGGAGAGCCACGGATCCAGTCCAAACAATGAGTGTGTGTGTGTGATTCACAATGCTGCCACTTCCCTGCTCCAACAAACAGCCTTCCAATTGACGTTTATTAATCAATGTCTGCGGTTAGTCTTCCACTAGAATTTCAGCTCCACTTTCACTGGAGGTGTAGAAAAGGCACGTTTTAATTTAACATCAATTTTTCTCTCTCCTCATCAGATTGTCTGTAGCTTAAAACATTTCTGTAAAATTACTGATGACTAAGAGCTTTCTGAACACAAGAAAGGCAGGGGGAAAAAAAAAAGTGTTACCTGCCGACCTCAATACATCCTGCTTTGTGCAGAGAAAAAGAAGGGAAAGGGAAAACTAATTTCCTGAAACTCCATTTCTTAAGTGTTGATTAGTAAAGGAGCATAATTAGAGTGAAATGTGAAGTCAGGGTTTTTTCAGATTGCACCGCTTCCTCTAGAAAAATCAGGCCATGATTAATGAATAAATGATTAATGAGCGAACTAATTAATCAATTAATTATTAAGCAAGCACTCTGAACAAGAAATAGGAAGGATGACGGTGAACAGTGGGTATAAGAGATGGTTGGGTTGTGTGTTAGAGAAAAAAGGATTTAGAATAATCTGCCTGTTTGTTCTGTCTGTTTGTTTTGTCTTCTGTTACAGGGAGGATGAGGAAGAAGGCGGATGGGAGGAGATGGAAGACTCATTTCTTGTTATGAGCTTCTCGAGTCTTGTCGGCACCGCCTTGTGTGAGTACAATGGCCTCGAAGCACTACATTCACCAGCTCCCACATATAAGTCAGGGTCAAGACTTGAGGTTACTCAGCGGTGACGCCTGGCGTAAGGTTTACCGGCTACAGTGATGATGTTTGCGTTGGGTTGAAAAGCCGGCCGCGCGACCCCAAAATACCTCCAAAAAACTCTTGGGGGTGACATTTAGTACCCTTCTGCAACCAGTGTTCTCTCCTCCCCCTGTCTTTAAGTAGGACACCCCATCAATCTTTGATAATGTGCAGTGTGGGTCTCTCCTGTGTGACCAGGCTGATGAGACATCACAGCAGGGATTGATGTATGAAATGCAGGCTGCGAATGTAACTGTGATATACTGGACCGTTTCAAGTGAAGTTTGACCTTTTTTTTCCCAGATATTAATCGCTGCAGTGAAAGAATATATGTGTGATATATCCCTCCCACAGGAATTCTGCACACTTCAGTCTTTGGCGAGGGTTTCCTCTCTACCTTTGACTAGCGGAGGTAGGGGTCCTTTTCAAGTCTCCCAAAAGTCCCGAGAGCCGCAACACAACAGGATATGGGACACAAAATATTATTTCATAAGCAGATGGGTTTATTGTTTATATTAAAATGCAGCATTATTCTATAAAGCTGTATTTCCCCCCCACTCCTCGACACCCGGAAACATATCCTCAAAGAGAAGACATGAGAGACAGATCTTTCATCCCTGCATATCTTTCCAGGCGTTTACTGCTGGCCTTATTAACAGACTTGTGAGTGACAGAGGCAGAGAGTGCTGTGGGAGTCTCAGGGGGCTTTGATGGGAGGCAAGCGATGGAGCTGCAGTGAGTTAAGGGCAAGATCATGCTTACACAAATCTCCTCAAAGTGCCTGGTAAAGTTCTACGGACCCTTTGCCCATTTACTCGCCTTTTTACTTCTGCATACTTCCTGGACCATTGTTTTTCTTTAACCAGTGGCTGAACTGGTGCCGCATTCTGTCCTAATCACACCGTGGCAACGCTGATTTCCTCAGAGTCAACTGGGTGTGAATAGGTCTTTGTCACACTGGGTGGGTTGGATCATTGACTGTGAAAACCTGGACATATGGCGGCTGTGTGTCGGGATGTATCGTAGCGTAGAATGCCATGGGTTGGGCTCTTGACCCTTGAGTGGCCTTTAACACCTAAACGGCTGCACCACAGTCTGCCGAATGATGGACTTAAACACTTCATTGTCCACTTGTCTCTTGTTTTTTGGGAGTTGACTCTTTAAGGGTTTTGCTTTGGATGAAGGATGTATGGTTTGCAGTTGGAGCAGATGTGTGCACGATGTGACTGTTTTACCAAATGCATTGCACGTGCCCTTTCTCAGCTTGAATGATGCACGCAGATGGACCTGGTCTCTAATACAAACTATAGACATAAAGACATACAAAGTAACAGTGCTGGTGCTACTGATTGCCAGACCTGTTCAGCCAAGTCTTTTTTTTGTCCTGATGTAAACGCCTGTAAAAGTGCCTCACAGGGGCATGGTGACGTTCCACTACAGTGATGCAACCCTGCAAATGTAACCATATTAAATAAGGAAATTACTTCTTCTTATTCGTGTTATTTCTTCACTCTACTACTGATAGCTACAAGGTAGATTCAACTTTCCAAATAATTATCTTTCCTCACTTTAATACCTTTTGGTCCACAAACCAGGTCACATCTACTGAGGGGTCTCAGGTTTAGGGCTCTGATAAACAAGTGGAGCATTACAGGCTCTTAAGCCCATCAGGTGAGATGATCGATCATTAGACAGAGTGTGGAGATAACTCCCTCAGCTTGCCTGCTGGCTACCACTGATCCCATATCACCCTCACAGGATATGGTATGAATCACAGGAAGTTGAGATCAATCTATATAGATTGTGCCGCTTGATTACAAATGAAAAAAAAATCTCATTTGGCTTAGCCACTCAAATGCCTCAGAGTCTGGCTGCATTAGTATGAATGTGTGGGTGTCTGCAATCTTTCCTTTGTGTGTGTTAAATAATGGCTCCTAACTTTCTCCTTTTACTGATTTCTGATATTTGTCGAGCTCGTTCTACAATCTGTCCTACCTTCATTCATTTACTTTCCTTGGTCCATCCTGCTCTTAAATCTCACTTCTTGAGGGAGTCGTCTCTTAAATCTTAATTAAAACAGACTCCATCCCCCCCACCCTCCCAAGGGCTGGCTGAAAGCAGCTTAGAACAATCAAGAGGATGGATTAGAAGTGAGAAGAAAAGAAGAGGAGAGGAGAGGCAAGAGGGAGGGGTGGAAAAAAAAACAACAACGAGATTGCAATGGCAGAGAAAAATATTGAGAGAAGAGAGAAATGACCCCTTTCCTTCATCCGCCTGATCCTCCCTCCTTCCCCCTTCACTCCGTCTCTCCCTCCTCTCTCAGGGCTCTGGAGTCTTGGCCTGACCTATTGACATTCAGCTTCTCGGCAGATTAAGCAGCGAATGGAGCCTCTGGAAAGGGTAAACACACTGAAGGAACAATGACCAACAGGCGGCAACCTTATTGGATTCTAATTAACTGCCAGGAGGGATGGCTAGGGGCATGTTAAGTGCTATGGGACACAAGTTAGAGCCCAAGACCTCAAGTGCCACAACTCAAATCACCTGCTCCCCTTTGCGTTAGACTGTGTCTGTGTTCCTCCACCTCCCTTCTTTTTTTTAAATTTATCTCCCAATATTCTTCTATCTATGTGCGTACTGCTATGCACATGGCCCAAAGAGAATGACAAACAGAATCTTCTAAAAGCACTCCTCAGAGAGCCATTTGCCAGACTAACTCTCCCTTTCTTTCTCCTCACCCCCTTTTTTTTAACAAGGTGGAACGAGACTCGTCCCCCAGAGGTAGCTGTTTGAGCAATAAGGTAAAAATAGGCTGAAAAATTGGGAGACATTATTTGATATTGAACAGATTGAATTATCTGGAGTTGGGGCGGAGAGGGATGAAGGAGAGCAAAATCATTTTTCTGCATCACCATCACACCCCGGAGGAACACCACCGGAGGGAGTGAAGAGCTGAACCTCGGTGGTCGCAAATTTAAAAAATACAAATCCCCCTACCCCCGGCACACCCCCCTCCATCCCAATTAACCAGCACGCTAATTTGAGAGTGAGTCCAAGCAGGTCTTTCTTTATGTGTGAACTTTCTCACTGGAGGAGCGGTTCCTCTGTCTTTGAGTGGTCCCCTGATTAGACCAACTCACAATGGTGCTGTGGTTTCCTGAGTCCTCTATATGGAACCACAAGCACTAATTAGGCTGGTCTCATTAATGTGTTGGTGAGAGAGAAGGCACTGGCCATCATGGGTTGAGGCTGACACAGGAGGAAAAAAGCAATGCCCCACTAGAGACAGGCCATCGTCACCTCAGCAGGCATATAAAGCAATTCATTAATTGGTGTGAAAACACACACAAAACCACAATTGACCAAACCCACACACACACACACACTCTCACACCTCAGTGCGAGTACACATACTCACGCTATGTGTATTATGTGTGTTATGGGTATTGCATGAACCCGTTGCTTGTTAACACATTACCTGGGATCAAAGAGGCAAAGTCTGGGAGGAGAGATGGCTGTAGGAGTCATTATTTGTCAAGGAAAATTGAAGCCCAGTGTTATGTTTGTCCTTTGGCAAACCTGGCAGAATAGAGGTTTCATCCTTTTCACAAAACGGAGGATCTCTTCCCTCCATCATATGAGAGTCTTTGAAATCCTTGGAGTACTTTTTTTAATCAAAGCTGGGAGGAAATGAATCAGAGCTTCAGTTGTGATCCATGCCTGGAGGCATAAAAGGGATCCACATGACCACTGTCCATTTCCACACCATTACAGCAACAGTCATGGCTGTAATAGGTTGAATTGGGCCATTGATTTCTCTCATGCACTCTCTCTCTTTCACCCAAAAAAAAAAAAAAACTAGTCTATGCCAGTTCTGAGATATTCCTGGTTCTTTTAACAAAACATCACATGCTCAAAGACAGCTTGCACAAAACTAAAACCTCAGGCCAATAGAAGAGCGCACACACACACACATGCTCACACACACACACACACTCAACCAATACAATATGTCCCAGCTTGAGTTCCTGGGGAGTTAAACAAAGGACTGAGTTTAAATTGGCTTTTAAAGAACTCCCCAGCACAATCAGGGAGTTGACTCGAGGTACTCTAGTGTGTCAGAAGACTGTTTAGAGAAAGAAGGGTAGTTAGACTGAGGTCTATAGTGCAGTGAATGGTTAATCTAAAGTGTGACGGCTCAAGAGCTTCCCTCAGCTGGCTTCAATGGGTCTCCAATCAGGCCTGACTACCTCTCAATCCTTGGTCAGCTGGTTTAACTGGCTCATGATTGAGTGGATTCATTAAGGGCCTATTTATCTTTCCCAGTATCATAGCCTTGAAAGACTAGTGACATGATCAACACACCCACGCGCCGCCTACCCATGAACCCAAGCAGATGCACAACTGCATTTGCGCGCGCACACACACACACACACACACACACACACACACACACACACAGAGCATTAAGCAACTCAACATCAAGTTCCTCAGAACACAGTCCTTTCAGTTTGTGGAAAAGATCTGAAAACACTTTTTTTAGCTGTGAAAAACTTTCAACTCCTCTTTCTCTTTCACCTGACGTCCTGCCTATTCTCAGCTTCTCTGCAGACGCACAACTTCTGAAAAATAGCGTCTCTCTCTCCAGAAAATTTAGAACGAGATTCCTTCGAGGATTTGGCACGTGGCTGTGTTGAAAGTGTACTGCCGCCTGAACAAAATAGCAGTCCGGGTCAACCCATGACTGCTCCC
>JAPTHA010169151.1:0-16168 GCA_029814585.1 Gymnapogon annona | reverse complement strand
TGAGGTCAACCTGACCGTGCAGTCCAAGCTGAGGCAGGGGGGTGGGGTGGGGGGTGGGGTACAACTGATGTCCAGCCCAGTCCAACTGTCGATGCAGGGCTGTCAGCTCCTCCATGATGTTATCCATTTTAGTATCCATATTCATAGTCCAAGTACCAATGGCCTTACACTCACCAAATCAAAACGGGCAGCCTCATAGGGCTTTGGGCAGCTGTCACTGCATCACATATTTGCCAATAAATCAGGGTGCCGCCAAGTCCAATCAGCACAAATCTGTGATCATAGTTCAGAATAGGTATATGTCTTCGATGCCCTCCACAAAGAGAGCAGAAAGACAAACAATGTGCCAGTTTCTGCAGGCATCCATCGAGTACTCCGCCAGCACCATCATGGACCGCCACCACTATCCCTGAAGAACATTCTGCTTCACCAGATCCCCAGCTCCTGGGTGGAGGAAATCATGTTGATTGTTTTGACAGACCAGTTGATAAGTTCCACTATTTAGTTTTGGAGCAGCAAGACCGAGAGAAGCTTCAGAAGAATCAGACAAAGACACAAGCAGCAATTAGGAAACATAAGTGGACAGGAGACTGAGGAAAATGTGTCCTTTGAGAGCCAAATGGAAATATTTCAGTATAATCACCCCATTTCAGACATTTCTAGAAAATATTAATAAAATCTATCCACAGCTTTTGTCATTATGTTGTTCACAGACTGACAAGAGCCGGTAAAAATATAATGTACTTTATGAAATTTTCAGGAAATGTCCAAAATAGGACATGAGACAAGATCTGGGATTTAGGAACATTTTTAGTTGAAAAATTTCTAGACTGGCACATCTGTTTCTGCATGGGTTTTGACACCATGCCAGGGTGGCCCTATTGTTTATCTGTTGCTCGGCAACTCATTTCAAGGGTATTATATGTTATTGCTCACAAGACATGATGCCTTGACACAGCTTTGCACTCTTGAGTGCTTTTCTAGTTCACATTGTATAAATGGAGTCCTCTATTGATTTCATCATATACACATGTCTTAAGTGTATCCACAAGTATATCATGTATATATAATGTGTATATCCAAGGGGTTCTATCTTATACAAGTCATTTATGTCTATAAATAAATAAATATATGCACACAGAAGTACATATGACACATCTATGTATGATGAAATTCTTTGTGACTTGTTAAACCAATAGAGGTCTCTATGAGTCATCAGACACCAGTACGTACCAGTACATACTTCAACCATGAACTATGTGATGTCCGGACACTATGCCCAGGCTACCTGTGACTCTGCTGTATCTCTACACCTCGTGTGAACTGAACTGAATCTCTTCCTTACGTGCTGTGAAACTTAAATGCATCTTAGACACAACACAGTGAAGCCTCTTGATATAAATGAAGACCTGAATCTGTCATCTGGATTAATTTTCACTTTCAACCCCTACACAGAAAAGGTCAAGTTCTTTGGTGTTGATGGTGTCATCAATTTGTTGGTTTCAGATGAAAAAACATTGTGTAGATTTGGTCACAGTCCGCCCATGCTGTGACTGCTCCCTCTCCCTCAAAGGACTGACCTAATTATGGATCCCCATCATCTGTTCCTGTGCTGCACGGCTGATCCACATTGCCAATCAGCCCCTCTATATGAGGCCAGCGTAGATGCACAGCATTAGATTAGATACCTTTATTAGTCCCCTACGGGGTAATTTCAAGTTACAGCAGCACATATACGACAAGACACACACACAGAGATACTGTAAATATGATGAAAAATAAGAGTAAATCCTAATAATATAAATATACAAATAGAAGTAAGAAAAGAAAAGAACAGATTGAGTGCAACAGTAAAGATCAATAAAGAGACATCGTCAGATATATAGTAATATACAGTTCTATAGTTATACAGTTATATAATTATACCCTTATTGTTATATAGTAATATACTTAGACATCATCAGATATATAGTAATATACAGTTCTATATTTATACCCTTATTGTTATATAGTAATATACAGTTACATATAGAGAGAGTTATATAGTAACATACTGTTGCGTAATAATATAGTAATTAATAATTACAATAATAATAATAATTTACGGTACTAGCATTAGATAACAGTACTGGCACCAGCGGGTCCATGGACCAAATAATAACAATAACAACAATATTCACTGATAATTAAGTAACGGTAGCAATTATATAATAATCATAGTCAGTTACTGTTGTCACTGTTAAAACACCTGACAGCTGCAGGATGGAACGTGTCTGAGGGGGTGGGAGCATGGGCTCATCTGACGTTTTTCCTCTCTACAACCTGGATCTCTGTGCTCCATATGGATTCTCCTCTGAACTCTGCTTCCCTGTCATTCCCTTTCAGTATTGGAAGGGAAAAAGCCAAAAGAATTCAACATTTATATGGACTGTTTATTTAATATGGACTGTTTATTTAATTTTCTGTGTTCCCCCTCAACACTGTGCACTGGAGACTCGTTACTCTCTGTAACAGATTTGATTTGATTTTATTTTGTTCAAATCTGTTTTCTTCATCAACATGATCTTTTTTTAGGATTGGATATCTGATGACAGCACTCATAGTCAGTGGGGGTTAAAATAAAAAATGTAGCCAACAGTTAAGTGAGCCTTTCAAGGCAGTGTTTTGCCATCTTTTTTTGAAGAGTTATCATGTTAACTTGTCACAATGTTTCTGTTACATAATACGCCCAGTATACCTTTAAGTTGTCAATACAGTCCTAATGTATGTGTCTAAGTTAGATGACTGTGTGACTGTGTCTTATTTTGTTGAAATATCTGACCTATGAGTTCATGTGTTAAAGAAATGCTTATTTATTTGAGTCACGGATCTGTCTGACAAAAAGAGCAAGTTAACAGGACCAATACTTTTGGGAGATATTAGTCAATTTTGGAATACAATAGTCTTGCAACCACGGTAAATAATCAAATCAACATTGAGGTTGGTTACCTAGCAGCAGATAAACAATAGGGCCACATTGCCATGGTGTTAAATTTCATGTGCAGAAACAGACACACCAGCTGAGAGGTTATTCGACTGAAAATGCCAGTGGAATTTACCAAGAAAGTAAAGAAATAAACTGTATGAGAGGATCTAGAACTCATGGTTCCTGGTTCCCCAATGGGTCAATGTACAAGTTTTCTGTCATTACAGTTTGTAACTGTTTATGCTCATGTTCACACTGGAATCATCCCATTGCCAAGATTCTGGACTGAGTAAATATTGGATGGTTATCAACCATCACTTCGAGAAGAAGGCTAATATTTGAGCAATAGTTAATCAATTTAAGTTAACAGCACTGAAGCTAGCATCTACAACCAGCAGCAGACAGGGGACTGTGAACCACCACCACTGGACACAATGAACCAGCACCGCAGAATGAGAAATCAGCAACTGGATAGCAGCCTTCCAACCAACAACCAGGACCGAAGACCAGCAAGAAGGACCAGGACTGGACATGAGGGCTCCGTGGAGAAGGTCGGCTAAGAATAGTCATTGTGAAGTAGTTATTTCATCTAAATACCACTTAAAGTATGACAGCATGAAAAATTGATGTGAACCTAGTCAGATTATTCAACAAAAGTTATATATATGTAAAAATTTATTAGTTTTACACCAAAAAGAGACAAAATTCTTCAAAAATCACTCAGTTCACCTAAATCCTATTGGAAAGGGGAGTAATACAGATGAGTGAAGTTTACTGAATGATCTGACATGTTTTATAGGCAGATAACAGTAAACAAGTAAATCCATCAACTGAGATTATATAATGAAATCTAAAATCTCACTATAACCATGACCCCAAATCTGACCCTGACCCTCTATCCCTGATCCTAAACCCTATTACTGAGGAACTTGTATCCAAGATGGAACAGTGAGAATCACAGCAAATTGACATTTAACCGATTTTAATGTAGTTTCATTTTTGTGGTCCTTTTCTTGCTGCTATAGGACATTTGATTTTTCTTTTAAGGGAGTAATTGATGAATGAATTGAGGAATGATTTATTAACAAAACAGTTTGTAACCGTTTGTGTTCATGTTCACATACGCTGAGGGGTGTATACTGGAGAAAGACAACAACAACAACAAAAAAAGAGGGATTTAAAACATTTCCATTGGAAACATTTACTCAAAAACAAAATAAATGCCCAGGCCCTTATTAATAATAATGAAGAATATGTCAATCTCATGAACATTGATCATTTAATTACATGGCAAATATGGCTTCTATTTATTTTTCCATATGTATAAACATAACAAGAAGACATGATAAAAATGTTTCCATAGTTACAGGGTCACTCTCTGGTCATGCCATGTGTCACAATGGCAGTTTTTACGTCAGTTGTGCTACTTTCGAATACTTTCCCAATGGATTGTTTTCTCTTTTCACATCTTACAAGATCCAATTTCTGTATTGTTTTCCTTGACAGGTGCAGGAACATTTTTGGGGGTTTCCTCAGTAAACCAAACCCTGAAATGTCAGAGTACATCATATGAAGCCTCTAAGCGAATCAGAAACCAACAGTAGCCAATGAGATATTGATAGGAGATGATACAGTACAAGATATCATTAGCACTATGCCCCACCTTTGTACATTCATGGTTGTTTACTGATACAAAATAAATGGCCATATTTGGGTTTCATAGTAGCATGTCAGATGGAAATAAATAAACTGAATTAAAAAAAAATCAAAACATCTTAATGTATGTATTTCAATGTATGTATCTTCAATCAATCAATCAAATTTTATTTCTATAGCCTTTACTCACACAATAGGTCTCAAGGGCTTCACATGACCACAGATGGTACTCGGTAACGACATCCCCTAGTATAACCCCCCTCCAGGGCAAGGAAAAACTCAAAAAAACCCAGTTCTGGGGAAAAGAGAAACCTTGAGAAGGGACCACAGGAGGGGAGGTCCACCAGGCTGCAATGGTGGTCCTGGAAGGGGACTTCAAAAAACTTTTTTTTTGGAAGCTATAGCAACTGCAAAAAAAAAAAAAGGACATCGAAGGAGTAAGCAAGTTCAAAAATGTAGACTGACCACTGCATGAAAAATCTATGCTTTTGCTTCTGTCTTGCCTTAGAGCACAGAATACATGAAAAAGTGATTTAAACCCTGTCAAATTGTTCAATAAAAATTAAACTCAAAGACGTTGAAGAACCATAATGTGCTGTGTACTAAGACCCCTCGGTCAAAATGGAACTATTATCAATGGGTTTCTCCTCCATGACAATCTGGACCCACAGTATACCTTTGGTGCAAATATGTCAATGCATTCCCCAAATAATGTGACGATAAACTGATATTAACCATGTGAGGTGACAGATTAACAGAACTCCAAAAATATCCTATGATTTTTTAAGAGGTTTAACAATTTTACATGAAACTGGGACAAAAAAAGCAAAACATCATTTATAATCACTTGATTTATCTAAATAATACTCAAAAGAGGAAAACTGATGAATAAAAATAATCCTGCCTCAAAACAAACCATGTCCAATCACAAAAGATTAGTAGAAGTTAGTGATTTGTATGGAAAAAAAAAAAATCAATGCTTACTTTATTTTCGTATTTTACAGCAAATGTGGATCCGCAGGGCTATGCCCATCTTTGATGTCTTGGAGCCGAGTGGCAGCTTTCCACCTCTCAGCCCTCTGCCTCTGGGTTTACGACTACGGCAAGTTTACAGACCAACACGCCCTCCACCTCTGACTGGCCAACCATCCAGACTGCGCCAAGTATACGGAGCCACAGCCTCCTGCCCTCCAACTCCAACTGCCAGATTACCTCGACTGCAGCGACTGTCAGGAGCAACTGACAACTGCGCTGCACGTCCGACACGTCCGACCAGAGCTGAGGCTCCCTGCCCACTGACTCCAACTATACGGCGGCCCCCGACTGTTCGGAGTGGAACAGTATCCTGCACTCCATCTGTGGATGTCATACAACCTCCTGCTAGGAGAGGAGCAGGAAGTTCCCTGACCTCCACCTTTGGCAACTTGACTTCCTCACCTGTGCGGAGCAACAGTCTCCTACCCTGCAAATCCATTAATCCAGAGCGTGCGGGAAACTCCCCACCCTCCACATTTGATGGCACAGAGCACAGTGGCAGCCCCCATCCCTCCACATCCGATGGATCGGAACAGATTGGCAGCCCCATAGCTTCTGCCTCTGCCTGTTTGATTGAACCAACTGTCCAGAGTGAGAACCCTCTTTCCACGTTCAATAGTCCGGAGTCTGGTGACGGCCTCCTGCCCTTTACATCTGACTATCCAGAGCATTTTGTCAGCCCCTTGCCCTCCACCAACTCGCTTGTCAAGACCTCCCTATCTGTCCAGACTGCTCTGACTGTCCGAAATGAAAACCCTCTGACCACTGCATCCAACGGTCCGGAGAAGAATGATATCCCCCTGCTCTTTGCATCTGACAGACTGGAGCAGAGTGGTAGTCCTTTACCATGTACATCCAATGTTTCAGAGTTAAGTGGCAGCCCACTGCCCACTGCCTCCACCTTTTCGACTGTTCAGACTTCTCTGACTTCTCTGACTCAACGGAATGCTAGCCCTCTGCTCTCCATGGGCAATAGGCTAGAGAGAAATGGCAGACCCCTGCCTGTATGTTTAACTGCCCCGACTGTCCAGTGCAACACCCTTTTACCTCCCGCCTCTGATCTTTCAAAGCAGAGTGGTAGTCCACTGCCCTTTGCATCTGACAGATCAGAATGTGGTGGCAACCTCCTGTCCTGCACATCTGATTGCTCAAAGCAGAATGGAAAACCCCTGCCCTCCACACTCAATTGTCCTAAGCAAAGTGGCAGCCCCCTTCCCTTTACATGCGATGGGTTGGAGCAGAGTTTCAGCCCACTGCCCTCAGCCTCTGTCCTTCTGACTGTCCAAACTCCCCTGACTGTCCAGACTACCCTGATTCTCCGGAGCACTAGCCCTTTGTCCTCTACATCCAACAGTCTGGAGAGGAGTGCCAGTTCCCTGCTCTCCACATCTGACACATTGGAAGACAGTGGCAGCCCCTTGCCCTCCACACCCGGTAGTTCAAAGCAAAGCTGCAGCCCACTTCCCTCTGCAAACAACAACCTGGTGTGCAGCGCCATCCCCCTACCTTCCATACTTGATCGTCTGGAGCAAGGTGGCAGCCCCCTGCCCTTCACATTCAGTGGTTCAGAGCAAAGTTTCAGCCCATTGCCCTCTGCCTCCACCTCTCTGACTGTCCAGACTGCCTCGATTCTCTGGAGTGCCAGCCCCCTGCCCTTAACATCCAGGCATGGTAGCCCTCTGCCCTCTGCATCTGATTGTTCAAAGCAGAATGGAATCCTGCTGCCCTCTGCATCCAACAGTTTAGAATGCAATGCCTTCCCCCTGACTTCCACAGTTGACCATCCGGAGCGAATAAACAGCCCCCTACCTTTCACACCTGATGGCTTAGAGCAGAGTTGCAGCCCTCTGCCCTCTGTCTCCGGGTCTCTGACTGTCCAGACCTTGTCGATTCTTCGTAACACAAACCATCTGTCCTTTACACCCAACAGCGTGGAGAGGAGTGGCAGCCCCCTGCCCTCTACGTCAGACAATTTGAAGTGTAGTGTCAGCCACCTGCCCTCTGCAGCCAACAGAATGGAACACAGTGGTAGCCCCTTACCCTCCACACCTGATAGTTCAAAGCAAAGCCGCAACCCATTGCTTTCTGCAACCAACAGTTCAGAGTGTAATTCCGCCCCCCTGCCTTCCACACTTGACCATCCGGAGCGAAGTTGCTGCCCCGTGCCCTTCACATCTGATGGTTCAGAGTACAGCCGCAACCCACTGCCATCTACCTCTGGCTCTCCAACTGTCCAGACTCCCCTGACTGTCCAGACTGCCTCGATTCTCCATAGAGCCAGTCCTCTGTCCTGGACATTGAGCAGTCTAGAGAGGATTGGTAGTCCCATGCCCTCTGTATCTGAGAGATTGGATCAGAGTGTCAGCCCATATCCCTGCACATCTGATGGTTCAAAGCAGAGTGACAGCACATTGTCCTCTGCATCTGACATTTTGGAGTGTCGTAGAAGTCCCCTCTCCTCCACACTTTACCATCCAGAGAGAAGTGGCAGTCCCATGCCCTTTGCATTCAGTGATTTGAAGAACAGTTGCAGCCCAATACCCTCTGCATCCAACTTTTCCCCTGTCCAGACTGCCTCAACTATCCAGACCGCAACCCCATGGTCTTCTGCATCCAAGGGTATGGAGACAAGTGCTATCCCACTGGCCTCTGCATTAAATAAACTGGAACAGAGTTGCAAGCCCTTTCCCTCCACATCCAATAGTTCAAAGCAGAGTGTCAGCCCACTGTCCTCTGCATCCGACTGTTCAGAGTGTAGAGGAAGCCCCCTGGTTTCCACACATGACCATCTTCAGCAAAGTGGCAGCTCCCTACCCTTCGCATCTGATGGTTTAAAGCATGCCTGCAACCCAATGCTCTCTGTCTCAGGCTCTACTAGTGTCCACACTGCCCCAACTGTTAAGACTGCTTTGACTATCCAGAATACCCAACCTCTCCAGAGCACCATCCCTCTGGACTCCACATCCAATGGTCTGGAGAAGACTGGCAGCCTCTTTCCCTCCACACCTAGCAGTTTGGAGCAGGGTGGCAGCCCTTTGTCCTCGACATCCAATGATACAAAACAGAGTGGTAGACCATTGGCCTTTGCTACGGAAATTTCAGAGAGCAGTGGCAGCCCCATGCTCTCCACACACTGCATTTTTGAGCAAAGTGAGAGCCCTCTGTCCTTCGCATCCCAAATCTCTGAGAGAAGTGATACTCTGCTGCCCTCCACTTCCAGCTGTTCGACCACCCCAACTGTCTCGACTAGTAGTCCTTGGCTCTCTACATCCAATATTCTGGAGAATGGTAGCCTCCCATGCTCTGTTTCTGTCTGTTCAATTTCTCCAACTGTCTGGAGCAGCAACCATCAGGCCTCAGGACCCTTCTGTCCAGAGAGGAGTGGCAGTCCCCTGGCCTCCATCTCTGGGAGCTCAACTTCCCCAACTGTCCAGAGCAGTAACCCTCTGTTCTCCATGTCCAACAGTCTGGAGAGATGTGACAACCAACTGCATTCCATGTCTAATTCATTGAGGCAGAGTGACAGCCCCCTGCCGTTAAGCCTTGGCTGCAAAAATGTTCGGAGTAGCAGCCCCCTGGCCTCCATTCCCGACCATTCAGAGAGGGGTGGCAATGCTCTACCCTTCACATGCCACAACTTGGAGCAGAATGGTAGGCCCCTGCCCTCCACGTCCAGCCATTTGGAGTGGATGGACAGCCCCCTTCCCTCCACATCTGACAGCTTGGATCTCTGGAGAGCCAGCTCTCTGTCCTCCACATCCAGTGTACTGAGGAGGAGTATCAGCCCCCTGTCTCCTGCCTCTGGTAGCTCACCTACCCCAACTGTCCAGAACAACTTCCTACAGCCTTCTGCCTCCAGCAGTCTACAGAACAGTGGCAGGCCCATGCCTTCCATGTCTGGATGTTTTGCTGCCCCAAATGTTGAGCATGGGAGCCCAGTGCTCTCCATGCCAGAACATCCAGAGTGTGGTGGAAACCATCTACCCTATGCATCTGATGGCTTGGAGTGGAGTGGCAGTTCCCTGCCCTCCATGGCCAACTATCAGGAGAAGAGTTTAAGCCCTCTGCCCTCTGTCTCTTTGACTGTCCACAGTTCTCTGGCTGTCTTGAATGATAGTTCTCTGCTCTCTGCATCCGACCATTCACAGTGGAAAGGCTGCTCCTTGAATGCTGCACCTGATCAGTCACTACAGAGTGACAGTCTTCTGCCCTCCACCTCAAGCTATTTAACTAACACAACTGTCCAGAGCGACAGCCCTCTGCAACTTTCCTCTGCATCTGACCATCTAGAGTGGAGAGGTTGCTCCCTGTCTGTTGCATCTGACACTTCGGAGAGGAGTAGTAGCCCACTTTATAGCTCTCCAACTGTCCAGAATGTCCAGACTGCTCTGACTGTCCAGAATGGTGCAGTTGTCGGGAGTGACAATTCCTTGCCCTCCACATTTGACAATGTCATCCCCCTGTCCTCTAGCTCGCTGACTGTCAAGACTGCCTCTGCTGCGACACTGTCCACTTCTGACAGCTTTTTGAGTACCCCAATTATCCAGAGCAACGTTCCTTGTCCCTCTCCATTCAGAGAACCCAAGTGGAGTTGTATCCCTCTGACCTTCACATCTAACAGTCCGGCGCAGTGTGGTGGCCCCTCCTCTGCACTCAATAATCCAGAGTGGAGTGGCAGCCCCCTCACCTTGACATCCGGCATGCAGGAAAGTGGCAGCCCCCTGCTCTCCACATCCAACCCTCTGGAAATTACTGGAATCCCACTGCCCTCTGCATCTGACTGTCTAGAGTGGAGTTCCCCAAGCCCTCCAGCTGTTCAGAGGCCCTCATCTGTCCAGACTGAAGCAGCAGCCCCCTGCTCTCTGCTTCCAACTGTTGGACAGTCCCAACTATGTCGAGTTAACGGAGCGACAAATCCTTGCCCTCCATGTCAGACTGTTTGTAGTGTACTGGAAGCTCCCTGTTCTTCATCTCCGACACTCACATTACCCCAACTATCTGAAGCAGTAGTCCCCTGCCCTGTGGACCCAATGGTCGAGAGTGGAGTGGAACCACTCTGCCATCCACGTCTGATGTCTCAGAGAAAAGTGGAAGCTCCCTGCTCTCTGCAGCCAACAGATCAGACTGGAATAATGGCCCATTGCCCTCCACATCTGACTGTCCAGAGCAGAAAGCCAATGCCTTGCCTTCCGTCTCCAGGTGTTCGATTTCCCCAGCTGTCAGGAGCGTTTGCCGTCTGCCCCTTATGTCATACGGTCTGGAGTGGAGTAGCAACCCCCTACTCTCTGCCTCCCGTTGTTCAACTGCCCAAACTATCCGGAGTGGAATCCCCCTGCTCTCTGACCAACAATCCAGAGTGGAGTGACAACCCTCTGAACTCCATATCCAATAGATCGGATCAGAGTGGCAGCACCCTGCCCTCCACACCCAAACATCGAGAGTGGAGTGGAAGCCCCCTCCCCTCCGGATCCAACTGCTCAATACAGAGTGAAAGCCCCCTGCCCTCAGCGTCCAACAATTTGGAGCGGAGTAGCAGCCCCCTTCTGAACTTGAGAGATTTAAAGACTGTGCACGTCATAGGGGAAAAACAGACAGACAGCTTAGAGACAGTGTTAAAGAGACACTCAACTGTTTTCTCTAAAAAGCTAGGCACAATGAAAGGGTGTAAAGCCAGATTGACCCTAAGGCCCAACAGTATACCCAAATTCTGTCCACCTCGTAATGTGCCTTATGCTCTTCGACCTCGAGTTGAGGCTGAGCTAAAACGTCTGACTGAGCTCGGGGTGATTTCACCAGTGAAGCATAGTGACTGGGGTACACCGGTGGTGACCGTCAGTAAAAAGGACGGCACAGTGAGACTTTGTGGAGATTTTAAAATTACCCTCAACCCAGCTCTCTGCACGGATCGGTATTCAGTCCCCCACATTGAAGACCTGTTTGCTTCTTTAGCAGGAGGTCAACATTTTAGTAAGCTAGATTTATCAAATGCCTATCTACAGATGGAAGTAGAGGAGAACTCTAAGAAACTGCTTACCATCTCTACACAAAAGGGACTATTCTGCTTTAATCGTTTACCCTTTGGCATAGTGTCGTCTCCCGCTTTATTTCAAAAGGCTATGGACCAAGTGCTTCTTGGACTTCCATACACTCAATATTACCTGGATGACATCCTTATCAGTGGTTCCGACAAGCAGTCACATCTCAAAATTCTGGATGCTGTCCTGAGCAGGCTAGAGGAACATGGTCTGCGCCTCAAGCAGGAGAAGTGCCTGTTTTTCCAATCTTCTATAGAATACTTGGGCCATATCATTGACTCAGCTGGGCTCCACAAATCACCTGAAAAGGTACGTGCCATAGTGGGAGCACCAGCACCAAGTGATGTTAGCCAGTTAAATTATTTTCTAGGAATGCTAAACTATTATGAACAATTCATTCCTGATTTAGCCTCTCTCTTGACACCATTCAATGAGCTACTCAATAAAGAGATGCAATGGCAGTGGACATCAGCCTGTCAGTCAGCATTCCAGAAGGCTAAAGAACTCTTAGTATCACAGGACGTTCTCACAGACTACAATCCTGAGCTGCACCTACACCTCGCTTGTGGTGCTTCATCCTACGGAGTTGGAGCTGTGCTGTCACACATCATGCCTAATGGAGAAGAAAAACCAATTGCATATGCATCACGAACACTCAGCAAAGCAGAACGAAACTATGCACAGATCGAGAAGGAGGCATTAGCAATAATCTTTGGAGTACGCAAGTTCCACCAGTACCTCTATGGTAACAGTTTCACTCTATTCACTGACCATGGCCCACTTGCCTCCATCCTGAGTCCATTGAAAAGCACACCATCAATGGCAGCAGTGCGAATCCAGCGTTGGGCGCTCCTCCTGTCAGCTCACAACTATATCATTCAGTACAGGAAAGGGGAATTGCATGCCAATGCACATGGACTTTCACAATTACCACTCCCTCACACTCATAAAGATAAACCCGGTGCAGTAGAAGTATTCTACACATCACAGTTAGACACATTACCAGTGAGTAGTGCTGAGATCAGACGTTGCATCATGTCTGACTCCACTTTGTCGAATATTCTTGAAATGGTCGCAACTGGAAATTTTCCTGCTGCAAAAGATGCAGATGAAGAGTTGTCGGCCTATCTCCAGCGCCGGCATGATCTCACAATACAAGAGGGATGCCTCATGTGGGGTATGAGAGTGATTGTGCCACCTAAACTGCGCATTCGTGTTTTGAAAGAGCTCCATACAGAACATCCAGGTGTAGAGAGGATGAAGAGTTTAGCACACAGTTATGTTTGGTGGCCCAGCATCGATTCTGAAATTGAGCTACAGGCTGAATCCTGTCATTCTTGTCAGCGTGCACAGAAAGACACTGGAGTAGCACTTTTACACCCTTGGATGTGGCCATCAAGTCCTTGGGAAAGGATACATGTGGACTTTGCAGGTCCTTTTGAAGGACGTATGTACCTGGTCACAGTGGATGCTCATTCTAAGTGGCCTGAGGTGCAGATCATGGACAGCATCACAGCTAGTAAAACCATACAGGTGCTTAGGAGTCTCTTTAGTCGCTATGGAATTCCACACATCCTTGTTAGCGACAATGGACCTCAGTTCTCTTCTGAAGAATTCAGTGAATTCCTGAAGTCTAACGGAGTTAAACATATCCGCTCAGCACCATACCATCCTGCCACCAATGGCTTGGCAAAGCGTTTTGTACAGACATTCAAACATGCCTTAAAATCTTCTAGAGGAACAGTACCTATGCAGCAACACCTTGATATGTTTCTTTTGAGATACCGCAACACCCCCCATGCAACAACAAAAGAAACACCTGCTATGTTGTTTATTGGACGAAACCTGCGCTCTCAGCGGGATATCCTGAAATCCAGTGTTGTTGGAACAGTGCATCGTTCACAGGATGCCCATCAACAAAAACGGCAACACTCTAAGGACAAACGGTTTGATAGTGGGGAGTCATTTTCAGCAGACTGCATTAACGCTCCTGTAAGTCCCATAATGTTCCAACCCTTGAGTGATAGGTGCACCACGCCTTACCCTAGTGCACCAAACCAGGAAAAGAACATGGATGAAATTTCCGAGACCACAATACCACCAAAAACACCGCAGCCCACTGAGCTCCCACGGAGTGAACATATTCCAATTACAGAGACTGTTGGAAGTTGTCGTGTCAGAAACACTAAACAACGTTACCATGATGAGTGAGTAGTTTATATGTATGAATGTTTGAGTTGTATGGCATGGTTTGAACTAAGTTATATACACAAAAATGTATAACTCTCCAAGTTTGTTTGATGTGAAAAAAAATAACTCCTCCTCTTCTGTTGTATAAGGAAAGTGTATTTATATTTTTGAGTTTTGTTCATAAGGGAACCTCACTTGTGTTATTGACAACATATCTTAGTACGGAGGAGATGCTATGTTTGTACCTTAGTGTTATACAATTATTAAGCAATATATGGCAGTAAGCAACTGGTGCATGTGTAAGTTAAATTCTCAGATACAATAAAAACGAAGTGAGTAAAATAGCAAAACATGTCTTTCTCTACCTTTGTATGAGAATGTGAAATTGCTTGGTAATACACTAAAAGAGAGCAACATGACACCTGCCCTAAGCATTTAACTTTTTGCAATGAAATGGCAGTCCCCTGCACTTCGAATCTGACTATCCTGCAGAGTGACAGGTCTCCAGATCAAGATGTATGTTGATTACTACAACACTTCCCCTACCCTCCACATCTGACGGTTTGGAGTGGGGTGGCAGTCCCCTGCCCTCCACCTCTAGTTGCCTGATGTTTCGGCTACTGCTCTTCTGATCAAGATAAGATCATTGTCATTTTTTAACAACAACTGGATACTGTAGAGATATTACTTTTTCAGAAAATGGACCAAAGGATCCAGAAGTCGGCGGTGTAGAAGCCCCCGTATCCAGCCAACCCAGGACAGACCACCAGCCGCTTTGTAAAATGGAGTTTGGATTGTCTCAACAACAGTAGAATGATAGCTTCTCTAAGCGTAAGTCAACGTGTAGCCTCTGAAGAGCAATGTCTACCACAGATGTACATTTGTGCAGTTGTCAGTGAGGGTCACACTCACTGGGTCTTATTTGAACTGTTTCAGGAAATACAACAGCGATGCAGATCCTCTGTGGAGGAAGAAGCTTGTCTGATGACACTGTTCATCAGTGCTCCTTATCCATCCGAACCACTTGATCCAGAGGTCGGCACAAATCCACTTCCTGTCTCCTCAGGACCCACATTTCCAAAATCACATCATTTCATCACTCCTCTACCTCCAAAAATGATGTTAAATGCCTCTGTGTCTATTAATCGCATCTCCATGGTTACATGGTTGATTAATGTCAAACAAAACATTTTTTTAATGCTCTGAAAACCAAAGAGCAAGTCAAGAGATCATCTATCAAGGCATCCACCACAAAGTTAGAAACTATATATTTCGTGTTTAACCGTCAACTGGTGAGAGAGTTAGTAATTCTACTGTAATAGTTTCCACTTCCAATATTTAACACTATATTACTGATTACACCCATGTTTGATATTTTTTAAAATTGATATTCACAATAAAAATGTAAACAAAAGATGAAAAGATACATTTTTACACAGTCTGCCTGGGTCACCTTCCTACAATGGATTTTAATGTTGTGATAAAACCTTGATTTTATTGATGGGAAGGCACACAGATTAAGACAGATTTGTCTTAATCTGTGTAGACGCACCGTGTAATTACAAATGGACACTTCATTTACCGAGGCAAATGAATACCAGTACATTACATAACAATTCTTCCTTGTGGCAAATACCACAGACAAAACAAATAACACCCCCCCAACCCCCAATTTGCACGCGGATTTTGTTGTTTAGAAATCAAATTACATTGTGAAATCCAATCTGAGCATCGGACTATTCAATGTTTGGCCTAGAAAAGACACAACCCTGCGGGACAACCAATTTGGCTCTGTGTAATGAGTCAGGTCCAAGTGTTTATTAGAATGAGGCTTAATTTAAATGCACAACAAGCACCTTCTTGAATGGGTTGTATGTGTGTATAGATGTGTTGTACCGCCGAAAGATTTTTGGTTTTTTTTTGGGGGGGGGGGGGCAGAATAAGTTGTGATAGTAAAAGAGTGTTTAATTAGTCTGTAATGAAAATATTGAGTTGGACTAAGGAAATGACTAATGTGACACATGAGGCAGGGCCTGCTGCTGCTGAATAATAAATTGACTGTATAAATGGCAAGTCACAGTAAATCCAAGAGCACACAACCAGATTTATTAATTTTACTATTTGATGTGGAAACTTTCCCTTTCACTACCATCCACGAATCCTGAAAACACGATACTCCTTCATTACAAAACATTTTCATGCATTCATTTGTGCATTTACCGACTGTATCATAGACACATTTCACATGTCTGGCCCATCTGCTTGAATCAAAATATCTGGAAATGGA
>JAPTHA010169135.1:0-16177 GCA_029814585.1 Gymnapogon annona | reverse complement strand
CATATTTATTTGTATCATCAGCTGACAATTCTATGACATTTCATTACCAGATTCATTGTGTGTGTCTGTGTAATGACTATAAAGGAAGTCTAAGTCTATACTTTCTATTGCTACACACTGTTGCAATGCTTTTAATGTTTTCTGTAAATTACTTTGAACCGTCTTGTACATGAAATGTGGTATATAAATAAACTTGCCTCGCCTAAAGGTTACAAGGCCTTAAAAATCACAAAAACAATACATTTTGGCTCATTTAAGCTTTTAAAAACATTCAACATGACCTGAGCCGTATGTTGTCATCTGTAATGCAAATACTCAAAGTCACATGTAAACAAACATGTGAAATTTGAGAAGAATTGGGTTAAATAGTGTCCGACAAATCAGTTGAAGTGAAACTTTCAAAAATAGTTACAAAATCTAAAAATTCTAATTCAAACTGTGCACTGCACCTCTACTGATGGAATCGGGTGAAAAACGTAAGAGAATTTGGTTGGACAAAAATTTAGGATGTATAAAAGGACAGTCAGAAGGTGTATCCTTAACTCCAAACAGCAGCTGCAGGTTTGGAACCATGATGCACCTGGGAATGTTGGAGGGCATGGGACTCCGAATGTCACTAAAGTCAGTGTGTAGCCATGATGGGGCCGCCTTCATGTTTAACAGGGTTCAAGTCAATTTTTAACCTAGTACACCGAGAGAAAACCATGAGAGGAGTTGCCATGTTCATGGTCAACATATATGTTACATGGATTCTCATCTCAGTGTCTTTGACCCTGATAGGGGTTGAAACAGTCCACAGGGGTGTTCTGTAACCCACCCACACCCACCCCCACTATGCGTCCTGTATAATAATAGCAACCCCTTTTTCAACCCATATAGCTCAAAAAAGCTTAAACCTGTCAGTCGCTTATGTAACACATCCTAAGCCTAAAACTTAGTCTGAGATCAGAAAGTATCTGGTAGGACATGTTGATCTTAATGATGCAATTCTCAGACCAAATTCCAACATTTTTTGATGTCTGCCTTGATGCTCAGACAACACCCAGTAAAAACAGACGCTCTTTCCATCTTTAAACCCCAACAGAGCCCCGCAGGCAAAAAGCTGGGAGGGCTGGAAGAGCGTGAAGAATGTCTGAAGCGGATGAGAGAATGGAGGAAAGACACTAATTAGATTAGATATACCTTTATTCGTCTCACTGGGGGAAATTTAAAATTTAAATTAACTAAATCAACTGCAATTGGTAAATATCATTACTAATTAAGTGGCTAATTAGATTATATATTCCTTTAGATATCCCTTTATTAGTCCCACTTGGGGAAATTTCAGGTTACAGCAGCACACACGAGACACACAAGGCACTCCGAAAATTCAAACAACTTCTAATACTATCAAAAGTACAAATATAAATATAGACAAGAACAGATTGTATAAATATAAATTAAGAAAAGAATAGAACAGATTATTAGTCCCACTCGGGGAAATAACTCAAATAAATAAATAAATGTAACTATCATATGAACAGCTTTACAGTTCAGGTTCATTTTTGAAAATGCAATCAGAGCATTGAACCACGTAACACACCTAATAAATGGTTACTGCTGACCCAAACGGACATATTCCCTTTCTTGTCTTTTCTTACAGAGGTAGGAGCTCTTACATTCTAATAGTATTCTGACAGCATTTGTGAATAACAGACATCTGGATTTCAGACTGTTTTAAGAACAGCAAATGGCATAACATGTTACATGTCTGTAGTAGCTGTAGTAAAAGTTAAATTACCTTGTTTCATCACTATTAATTAATGATGCATACAATCTAATATTAAAAGCATTTAGGAACAAATAACATTACAATAAGGCTATATCAACTAGTATCAGTTAATGTAGGCGAATAAAGGTATATTCAATTCAATAATACAAGTAATTATTGACAGTGTTCATTGTAACTGAGGTCTAAACATTTTACAATAACCCTCTTACTGATGTTAATTAACTCATACCAATAGAGGAGTGTTAATGAAAATGTGTCAAGTTCAGTTCAAATCCCTTCTGGTGAAAACTGTTTTAATATTTTAAATTCTTAAAGATAAATGTGCCACTTGTAATTCATATGAGAGAAATGCATATAAACACAATTGAACTGATTGTTAATCAACGCTTATTTCTGCATTAACTGAAGTTGATTCGTGTTGCCTTATTGTAAAGTGTTATCAAAATGTCCCCTGAACATCAGGCCTCTGTTCAGATTCAGACAGTGTGTCTGTGATAGAAGCGAAAGGATGAGGAGCAGTGTCCAGTGTTGTTGCTTACGTACTGAATCTCTCTGTCCAGCACGCCTGTGTCACTGAAGCCCGTCGTGTGTGAAATGACAAAATGCCTCTGGTTCCACGCAGAGTTATTCCTCACATCTTCTTCCAGGAGATTTTCCACGAACTTCAGCTCGCTGTCCCACAGTTTGTATTCCTGGAGGAAGACAGAGACACGAGTTGGCCGTGCGTTCTGTTGGTGTTTATAGTTTATGTCCCTGCCAGGCAAGCAACTATTTCGGACCAGAGTCAAAGAGCACACGGTGCCAACAACCACAACCCTAAGTAAAGGCGCTTGTCTGGCACGCAGGCCAACTGTGGGCAGAGCTGGATGTCGTTTCTCACTCCTGTTGCCAGAACTGGACTCTGAGCAGAGACTCCTACCTGAATCACCCACTGTCTGTGCTGCCATGCGTGGTAGTTCTTCGCATCTTGGCTGAGAATGTCCGCAATGAACTCCAACTCCTCCGAGGGGTCGTTGAGCCACTCCACCACCATACGTCTGTGATGCCTGTACAAACAGTTCACCAAACTCAGGATGGGAGTCATTGCACATTCAGTTCCAATGCTTCCACGCAATACATAATTTGGGTGCGAATATTTGGGCACTTTTTTCCTTCTTTGTACAAATCTAACAACAAAAACAACCTAGTACGGCTTTAATACAGTCCCATAAATTGGCATAGATCCTCCATAGATTTAAATTCAGCTGAAGGAAACCAAGTAATTTCGTCATTTCATTAGATTGTTTCCTTCGTTCTCTCAGGTGTATTTTTTGCAAAGATATGCGAGGTCTCTTATATGTACTTGTTTTTCTCAGCAGATAAATTACAGATTAATGCATTTGTAAAATGCTAACAGTCGTAAACCAACAGTCCATGCACCGTCCTTTACTGAAAACAGTTACCCTTTCCTTTGGTCAAAATGAATGCACAAATTTACCCCCCATAAAACAATGCCAACTATCAATAAGACCCATGTTTGACTAAATGTCTTCACACAAACACAACACCAACCACCGACACACACTGTTGTTGTGGGCATTCAACTGCAGTGGAACAACTAATGAATGAATGGTAGCAGTGATGATGCTGGATTAAAGTTGTACATTTCAAACTGCGAGGTAACCAAGCTGTGAGAAACCCACAACTCATATGTCTAATGTTTCAGATAGACGTGAGTGGATCGAGGTCTGCATCACTCTTTTCTAAAATTTCGGTTTTCAAAATGTCTCCAATGTGTTTTTTTATGTATATGGAGCGTCCAGTGCTTCAACTGCTCCGACATGTCTCCCATAGACCCAGGCCTTTCCACACCCACTTCAGTCCAATGTCAGCCACACACCCACTTTTCTTACATTTCCTATTTGCCTCTTCTACCTGCACTGGTCAATAGATGCACAAATGCTCAAAAACATGCCAATTTACTTCAGTTTCCAATTTCAAACTATGGAACGCATTCCTACCTGACATCCGGAACATTGACTCCCTCCCTCGTTTCAAATCTGCACTCAAACCTCACCATTTCAACATCCCCTTTTCATTGTGATTGCCATGGTTTTAATGGTCTTATGGTTTTATGGTTTCAATAGTTTTTATGACTGCTGTTCTCCCTATCGGTCTGTTGTTTCTGTTGTGTTTTACTGATACCATTTTAACTATGTTGTAAAGCGTCCTTGAGTATCTTGAAAGGCACTTTCCAAATTAAATGTATTATTATTATTATCATTATTATTTAGTGGAGACCACTCTGAAGCTGACCTATGACCTTCTGCATATCAAATGTCACCATGAGTAAGACTGACATAATGCTAACCTCATTCATTCTTGGATTACTGTCACATCTTGACATGTGACCAAATAACAATAATCAGTTCAACACTGAGTTTGTGCCAATGTGAAGGCATTACCTTGAGCCATTTCTTAGATTGTGTTCATGAATATAAGACAAAGCTTGTAAATATCAAAACCACTATTGGCCATCACTCACCACACTTGGTAGTTTTTGGGCTGCTCTTCGATGATGGCTGTGATGTACTTCATCTCCTCCCTCAGGTCTTTTGTCAAAGCTTGCAGTAGAACTCGCCTGTAGTGCCTGGCAATTCCCCAAAATAGCACACTTTAGTTTTACAAAATGCAGCGACAATAGAAGAACTATAAACTCTTACATCGAATCATCGTCACATCTGAAGTGCCACGGTTCTACATGATGCCAAGTTCTACACAGAACACTCACCACACTGTGTAGTTCGCCGCATTTAGTTCGATGGCGTCAGCTGTTAAGGCGAAAGCCCGCTCACTTTTCTCGTCGTTCTTCAGGAGAGCACGGAAATAGTCATACACATCTGAGACTGTTGAAAGAAATTGATATAATTTATGACGAAATGCACAATTCACTCTTCATACAATTCTATTCATTTCAACATTGGTTTAGTCAAGGATATTTCAGCGTCCAGTGTTACTTGGTCACAAAACACATTCATCCAACATAGAAGAGAATTTCTTTAGTCACTGCAGCAAGTACAATAAGGCTTAAAAATGTCATTACATTACATAGAAAATGTATATAAAACGTACATATAAAAGCAGCTTTAAACAAAGGATGTATTGAACAATCAGAAAGTCATCACGCACAGACATTTTTTTATTGCACTGACCACTTCTAAACAAAATTACATGTGTTTTTTGTGCTAACTGTGGTGTCTATGGTTGGACAACTTTGGGGTAAAAAAAATCCAACATAAACCCATCATGAAAAGGAGGTTCTAACAAAAAGACTGAACTTTGCTATGACACCTAAGCATATCCCTGTAGGTCAATTCATTACAGGCAGAATCAGCTATAAGGAAGAGCCACCTACCAAAAATCAAAGCTGAACAGCTATGGTTGAAAGCGTTAGCAGCACTGGCCAATGCTAAGTCGACGGTTTCAAACCTGTCCATCACAGAGAGGAACGCGGTGACCTCAGTGAGCTAAGACCCAAAAATAACCATTCTCCCAGAAGACAAAGGAAGATGCACAGCAGTATTAAACACCACAGACTACCAGTAAAAGATCCACACCCTCCTAAATGACACCAGTACATATGAAACACTCAAATGGGATCAAAAATGCAGTTACAAGAAAAAGGTTAGAGAGTGTTTACAGCAGATGCAGAGGGAAGGGGCTATGAATCGCCAACAGTATCTCCGCCTCTATCTGCAAGAAACTATTCCTGGTTTATATGGTGGGTCTGAGGCCCCTGTCATACCCACTGTTAGCAGCATAACCTTGGTTGCATACAACATTACCAAGCATGTCACAAACACTCGGTCTCTACACTGGCGGGTAATACACTGCACCACACACATAACTCTGGATTTCGTGAACATGGTCAAAGACCTAAAAATAGACACAGATAAGAACAAGGTATCTTTTTGATGTGACCTCCCAGTTCACTTGGCTTCCCACCAAAGAGACAATGGAAGCTATAAAAAAGACACTTGGTATATGACAGCACTCTTTCCACCAGGACCAGCCTCAATCTGAACGAGATTTGACAGTTATTAGATCTCTGTGTCAACGCAACCTATTTCCCTTTCAATACAGACCATTATAGGTAAAAACACGGTTGTGCCATGGGTTCCCCTGTCACACATTGCGGCCAACATCTACATCAAAGAAGTAGAGTATAATGCTCACACTACTTACAAAGGCATTGTTCCAAGCCACTGGGATATGTATGTGCATGACACCTGAGTCAAAATCACATCAAATTCACCAGGGAATATGTCTCAAACAACCATCTGCCTGTATGAACTACAGTGTGCACATTGTGGACTCACCACTCACTGGAACACAAATTGGGAGTTATCAGGACGCTACAACACAGCGCTGATAACGTACCCATCAGCACCCTGGCCAAGAGTAAGGATCACCAACATTTGAAAGGAGCATTAAAGAACTGTGGCTATCCCAACGGGTTGTTTGGGAGAACAAAATCCAGTACCAGGAGGAAACTCAGCTTAGGAGAGGATGACGAAAGAGACAAGAGAAAGAAAAAAAAGAGCGTTGTCATTCCATGTATGTCTGGTGTATCAAGGAAACTAAGGAGAATTTTTTCCAACCATTAAACCCCTGTACGTTTCAAACTAGGCAACACTCTCAAAGACTGGTACACCCTCAAGATCCCATTCCACGTGCCGAAAAAAGCAACAGGGTCAATGCCATACATTGCAAGGAGCAGTGCAACAACCTCTACATTGGACAAACAAAGCAAACGCCCCATAAATACATGAACGCACTCCTTTGAAGACAGTGATGTTCATATCTTGGACAGGGAGGACATATTGTTTGAGAGGGGTTAAGGAGGCCATTTTGTTTAAGTGAAAAAAGATTCACTTAACAGGGGAGGGGGGGCTACAGCACAATCCCTCCCCCATCTACGACACTGTCCTTTTCACTTTAGCAAAAAGATTTTCCCCTATCAATCAACGAAAAGAACTCCCAATTTCAGGTAGAACAACGTCATTGAAACCGAACTAGTGTGATCCCAACTAACAATGAGTCATCAACCCCTCCACCTGAGGGTCGTTGAGACCCTCATGGGACGGCTGATTCACATATTAGGAGTCACTGATTAGATACAACAATAGCACTAACTAGGGGACACACCCCTGGGAGACAGGGTTGGGTTTTCTTTTTCTTATATTTTATTTTTTTATTTTTCATTAGACAACATTACACAACAGTCAGATTTGTTCATATACATATAGTCACATTTGTTCAATATTCGAGTTTTCAACCCTGAGTTGCAGACTAGCAGCCTCGTCCTGCATGGATAAAGGGCGAAACGTCTTCAAGACAAAACTCAGTCCAGTAGAGATGCCTTTGACCTGGACGAATGAGAATTTACACAAACATTGGACATGAATTGTTTATAATGTCTTCGTCTTGGTCTTAATTATTCGGTAATGTCTGTCTGATGCCAACACTTCAAGCAGAGTGTCCAAGGTGAGAACTGTCCTTAATGTTGTGTGTTTTTCAGGCACGAAAAATGTGTAGTTCTTGTAGTGTTTGGACAGGGCAGTTGATCTGTGCTGTTTTGATGACCCTCTGGAGCACTGTTCTCTGAGCTCCTTTGTCTCTTAAAAGCTGTACTCTTCAACTCTTTATCGTCTGATGAAGAGACTATTTCACCTGAATGGTTGGTTTCGATAAGTTATTTACTCCATTTTTTTTGGCTCACTCCCAGGTCTTCTTTTTGCATTTTGAAACTACTTTAAATTTTCTTTACATCCAACAGTGGAAAATATAACGTTATGCAATTTTTAAACTAGTCTGAAAATGTTGATCAGGTGTATGTGTGTATCCAGACCAGTGTTCCACTACCATTACCACTAAAAGCGTTATTTGAGTAAACACAGTGGGAGCTACACAGCCCTTTTGAAATTGAAAATGTAATAACACTGCTAACATTTTTTTATGTTCATGTATAAACAAACCATAATGTTTTGCATTTATGAAATCAATCACTGCAGAGAAGACGAAATTACATTTCGGCATGTAACAAAACATTTTTAACTTTGAACAGAAGACGTGTTGAAGGTTACTTTCAAGTTAAATACTCAGGGCTAGATCCACAAAGAATGGATTACTACTGTAAATAGTGCCCTTATTTGCACAGAATTAGCTCAGGCAATCTGCCCTGTTTTAGCACCTTATTCTCAAAAGAATCTGCTTTAATCATATGTCAAAACGACCACAGAGTTTGGCAGCTGAGCACAATCTGAGCCTCTGATTGTAATAAATTGTGTGGCATATAGGTGGCTTTATGCCAAGATCACAGTTGACACCACAATGGCAGAGCGGACAGACAAAGCACAGTACTGACACCTTTCCCTTAAAGCAGAGCTGTCCATGGTCCTGACATTAGGTTACCATAAAGCCCACTGTGACCCCATCACTGAATTACTATTGTAAAGGTGAGAGGTTAAGTTGTATTTATTTCTCAGGTTTGTTCAGGTATTTCTGATTTATCCCCTTACTGAGTGAAGGATCCAGAAGCGCAAAGATCATGTGGCCTGGCAGCCGGTATCTGCAAATGATTTAATTGTCACTTAAAGTGATTCACTCCTACGCTAAATCTTTTCTAGTGCACAAATGTCATTACGGTGCCCTCGCCTGACAACAATCACTCCTGCCATGATTACCGGACAGTCCTGGCATGACAGCCCTTGTACAGGCTATGCTTCACAGTAACTACCGAGCGCAATTTGAAGACATTTTGCATGAGAGGGGGAGCAAGAGAAATTGCACGCATTTCATACACAGGTCTCACTGGCGTTAAATAACACCGCTTTACAAACTGTGGCAATAAGCGCTGGTGTTTGTGGATTAGGTGGTATTTGCAATGATTCTTATTTGCATAGGAAAGGGGCAATTTGGCGCTGAATTTATGCGTATTCACTCATTTACATAGATGCACATTGGACTGGGGGAGCTAGGAGTTTGCTGAATTGTGAACTGCACGCTATTTTTTCTCATTTGCACAGGTTTAACTGTTGCAAAAAGCAGTGCCATTCTTTTGAGAATCTGGCCCTAAACATTTATTTGAATTCTTCTTGTATTTATGGAAAAAAAACGTCGTGACATATTATCCACCGGCAGTAAACAAAAAATGCCGTCCTCTCTGCGCAGTCAGCAGCCGTAAAATATCGATCATACTTTGTTAGTGTGATTTCCACTCCTGTACCTCAGCATCAGGGCTGTATGCCCTCACCTTCATCTTCACACAGGAGATGTGTGATCCGTGAGGCGTGTGCAATGTTTGCTTCTAATAAAATCCTTATTGGAGAACACCTGCGTACATACATACAGTTGTGTTCAAAATAATACCAGAGTTTTTAAAAATGTGATTAAAACTCAAAATCCTTATAACATTTTTGATTTCCATTCACTGAGAACATATATTTTACATCAAAACTCTATCAATAATTTAATGACTTTACAGAAAATTAAGGGAAAAAAATGATACTGGACTGTTAAAAAAAATTGCAGTGTCTGCATTTTTCATTACAAACTCGAATATTTACTCAATAAACTGAAAAAAAGTTCATATTTAGCATTCCTGTGAATCACTATTCTAATATTTAGTTGTATAACCACTGTTTTTGAGAACTGTTTCTCATCTGTGCCGCAAGGAGTTGACCAACTTTTGGCACCTGTAAACAGGCATTCACCCCACCAGTTTTCTATTGGATTAAGTCCATGAATTGGGCAGGCCAATCCATAACCTTAATGCTGTTGGTCTGGATCCAAGATGGTGCTCGCTTACTGGTGTGTTTGAGGGTCGTTGTCTTGTTGAAACACCCATTTGAAAGACACTTCCTCTCCATCATTCTTCCAGTATTTTGATAGAAGCACATTGATACTGGTATGTGATAAATAGCCCCGACAACATAGTATGAGTAACAGCTCCATATCACGATGATCATCACCACACATCCCGGTCTTCAGAGTGTACTGAGGCTTAAATTCAGTGTTAGGGGGTCGTCTGACAAACTGTCTGCAGCCCCTGGACCCAAAAAAAAAAGTTACATTCATCGGTCCACAAAATGATTCTCCTTTTCTCTTTAGGACAGTCGATATGTTGGCAAAGTGCATCCTCTTCAGCACAGGTATTCTTTATTTTAACAGTGGGACTTTGTGGGGGCTTCTTGCTAATAGATTAGCCTCGGTCAAGCGTCTTCTAATTGTCACAGTACTGACAGGCAACTTCAGACCATCTCTGAACTCTCTCTCGAGCTGATCATTGGCTGAGTCTTTGTCATTCTGGCTATGGTTTGGTCCATTCGAATGGTAGTCTTCCATGTCTCTCTGGTTTGGTTTTCCATTTTAAAGTATTGGAAAACATTTTAGCTGAACAGCCTGGCATTTTCTGTATTTTTTATGTTTTCCCCTTTCCAATCACCGTTTTAATTCAAGCACGCTGTCCTTCTGACCAATGTCTGGGACGACCCATCTTTATTAGGTTTTCAGAGAGAGTTGCATGTACAACATGTGCTGACTTTCTCCTTAAATAAGGGTCCCCTGAATGACACCAGTTTCCCTGTGTTGGTTTCTGCATGTGTTAGGTTGTAGTTAGAAAACTGTCTCTGCATTGTCGTGCAGTGTATGGGGCTTGAGAAGTTCAAGCAGAAATTTCTCTCCTGTGACGTATTTTGACGAACAATCTCAATACTTTAACATTATATTTAGATGTTTCAAACTTGCAATAGCCTTCTAATTTAAAATTGCATTAAAAAAACACATTTAAAAAAGCATTTAATATAAAATCATCATTATTTCCAAACTCCACCAGGAACTGCATCAGAGGGATCAAAGAGCCACAGGTTTCCAACCCCTGATATAGATACAAATAATAAGAACCCCCTTATAATTATTAATTACTATAATTACTATATGACTATATATTACTATATAATTGACTGTCTTTTTATTGGTCTTGTTGTGGCACTCAATCTGTTCTTTTCTTTATATATTTATATTATTAGGAATTGCTCACATTTTCATCATATTTGCAGAATCTCCTGTGTGTGTCTTGTGTGTGCCGCTGTAGTATGAAATTTCCCCGTGTGGGACTAATAAGGTGCATCTGCATGAATTCAATTTGTTGCGTATCTGTTCTGTTCTTTTTTTTCTACTCTTTGTATTACGCTGCTGTGTGTGAAATTTCCCCTCGTGGGACTAATAAAGGTATATAGACACAGACACACACAAACTGTAGTGTGTGAAAGACTCAGGTTGCAACTGAACGTATTTTGTTTTTTCAGGTCGAAAGTTTTTTGTTTTTTTTATCAAAATAAAACCAGAATCTACAGAAAATATGTTAACAGCTTTGAAAATCACACATTTCAGGAAAAATATACTTTCTAAAGAGTGGCTTGTATTTAGTGACACCTCCCTGGGACTTTGACTCTTTGTACAGACTACATGAGATTTGAGACGCTAATCTTCAAGTGAATTACGCCAAAGGGGCAAAACCACAAAGTAGGTTTAACTGGGTTGAGTTAACGTCTGATACAATTCTGGATTTCCAGTATAACGAAGGTTCTTTATAACCTTCTGGGTAAAATTTCCATAGTAACTTTACCTGTACAATGGGTTACGTTGTAGAGAATGGATTAAATTGGACAACATCCACTTCCTTACAACTACCAATCAATTTTCATTGACAATTCCATTAGAGCTTTGCAGGCAGAAAATCTGTGAATAAAATAGTTACAAAGACTGTCAAAACTCTTTGCTTTCCCTTTGTAGCCTTGGATGTGTTGATCCTTGTGCCAACACTATATTTACATGAGGCGATGCTCAGTCTGTCTTACACACCATTAGACCACATCTAAGCGCCACAATAACTTCTGGGAATACACAACTGCATTGAGATTCACTTTTGCATTAATAATGTGATATCGATTCAAACATTAACTTACAGACTCACACAGTGGGCGGTCTGTCATTTATTTCCTTTCAGGCTTTGGCTGCAACCACTGAGGTGCTTTTAGTGTCCTTTTTTAAACATTTCTTAATTTTTTTTGTGAGTGATATGTAGCTCTAAGCCTGTCAACTTTTATGCTTTGTCATCTGGTGACAATTCCACCCGTTGTGTGTGAACATACTTATAAATCCTCCCGAGTCAGAAACCACTGTGGAAAGTACCACTTTCATACTCAGGCGTTGTCATGTAAAATTCAGTCTCAAAAACCGAGTCAAAAAGTGTAAACAAAATAAGATTTAATTTACCCTGTTTCTGATACATCAGAAATAACTTCACACCTGAAAAAGCTATGTTGTATGTGAAGGCAATGGTCATTTCACACAGGACCGACTGCATAACAGGCTGGCACTGACATGCAAAACCAATGCAGCACCTGTTCAAACAGCACATAAATAAGCTCTGGAAATATTAGATAAAAAACAAACTCATCATCACTGCAGTATCCTACAAAACATGACTTATTGAGCTGGGAAAATGTGCTGAAATGCGCAGAGTGCATCCTGGTCTTTAAACTGCTTTGTGGATAAGCCTCTGGCTCATTACAGGAGGCTGTAAGGGAGGGTAGCTCTAAATAGCTGGACCAGAGTTAGTTCTAGAGGCGACTGTATAGTTCAGTGTACAAGAATCACTTTTGGTCACACCCGCTACCCATGGCCTACCCACCTTCAGCTGATTCAGCAAATATCTGAGGTGGTTAAGGAGGTTACTGGACAATCAAACTTGCTTGCCTTTACAATCTGACATCAACCCAGCTGACACAGTAATTGTGTGTATTAGGGATGCAACAGTACAAATTATCCACTTTACAGTACGGTTCATGGTCCGGTACAGTAATTAAATTTACACAAATACTTATCGCTAAACAATGACACCTTAATTTCAGAACACAGTTGTAAACAAAATAACATGCAGGGCCCAACTTGCCATGCGAGTGCTTCTATGACTTACAGGGGATGCGTTTACAGAAGATGACTTCATGCAGAAGAGAGAGAGTGTTACCAGGATCAGGTCATAGTTATAAGTCCCATTGCTTTTCTACAACAGCATACATCAGTTTATACAAAAGATCTACAAACAACATTTGTTAGTGAACAATAATAAACACTTAATGTGGCTTTCCCATTGGCGTCTTATCTGCAGAGTTATCCACTAGTGTGGACACATTCATTCTGTAGTTCATTGATGATTCTGGGATGTATAGTACTAAATCCAAGTCGGCTCTGTTGTTGACATGGGCAGTGCAGGGAGGGAGCTCACCACTTAACAGAGATTATCTTGGACTCATTTGTATTATATATTTCATTCTGTGGGGTCCCTCAAATGTGGACTTACATTTTGAGCATAAATAAAGATAATTTTCCATCCCTGTGTGTGTGAAAGTTGTACCGTGCGTGAAGGCGCTTTGGAGGATTCAGCATGAGATTGTCACAACGCTCCGTAACATGGTTCTACTGCCTGTGGGAATGCACAACCAAAATGTTGCCCTGGGGAGAGGAGTTAGTAGAACTAAATTCGAGGTGGATAGTTCTCAGAACTAAGTTCTTAAAGCTACTGTGTGGGAAAGCGCCTTATATTGCCGGTGTCTTCAAATTCCGCTCCATGCCCACAACTTGCACTACATCCATCAACAACGCAGAACTGGGCCCTACCCAGGTCAATTCTACCAATGACAATAGAACTGACCCTTCACTAAGTCTCGCCCAACAACCACCACTGACCCGTCACATGTTAGCAACAATAAGCAAGAGTGCTTGGCAAACATTCTCCTCTGGAGCAAAATGTGGAAGTGATGCGTTATACAGTAAAACCAAGTTGTTTGGACCGCAGCACATGCTCATACCGAACTATGATGTTACGACAGCACGATATGTGCTGTTGCATCCCTAGTGTGTATGTATGTATGCTTGTACTCGGTAGTATAGATGTATAATGTTTTACTTGTCTAATGAATGAGTACACTGGATTGTACTGTTTTATGTTAACCAAGTTGTTTCATGTGACTCACAGGTACCTAGAACTGGAACCTGGAAAATAAACTTAGCTTTGTTCAACACATAATGGATAAGTGCTGCTAACAAAGATTCCCACCATCCATACATTCAGAGCACTTTCAGTTGCCACCCCCTTTCTGCTCCCACTCTATAAAAGCATTGTCCAGTCCATCCTCGTCTACTGCTCTCCCTGCTTCTTCACCAAGCTGTCAGAACAAGAACAGATTTATCCAGCTTACGCATAAAGGTGCTAAAATTAATGGTCTCCCCCAACCTCTCAAGCCTCAATAGCACAGCCACTGCATGCAGAGCACACACCAGTCCACTTGACCCCAGTCACACCCTTAATCCATATTTTATACTCTTTGCTTCAGATCACTGCTACAGGACAAACTAGCAAAAAAGTTACATTTAGTAAAAGTTTCATCCCAAATGCAATAACTCAACAACTCAACTGAATACATCATAAACAAATAGTGTAATGTGCCAGTTGGATGTGTGTTGTGATGGGTATATAGTGGTGGAAGTGTTGTCGTCGTAGTTTTGGGTGGGTATGTGGTGTGAAATTGCCATTTTTGGGTGTGCTTTATGTCATATATTTTATGTTTCCAAGTGATGTGCCATATTGTCATGGCTGTACAGTTTGTGAAAACAATATTCTGTGAAGGACAAAACAAATTACAGACGCACAGCTGTCCATCCATCTGTCCATGTACTACAGTTGGAAATTAGCTTTTCATATAATCTTGTGTTTTGGCAAGCATTGCATTTTTTATATGCAACTGTCCATTTTAAAAAAATCTAAATAAACGTAAAATATGGATCAGCTTAAGCACAATTATTGACCTGATCGGAAACCAAATTTTATTTCTTGAAAATTGTGTGGAAAAATTTCTAAACTCCGAAGGCAAATATTATTACTCCGTTTTATTTATAACTGAAACTGGAGCCTCTTTATTGTATCAACATATCTGTATATGTGAATTACTTTTTACAATTATACATATTCTTCAGCTCACAAAATCACAAAAGAACCGATTCAAGTCAGAAGTGGTCCTTAAAGAAATATACATTTCATTTTTGGCCATACACTCAGCTCTTAAGTGTAGTTTAGTAAAGAGCAAGTAAAACAAAATCTTACATTTATCAGAGTAAGCGATCTTGACTACTGGATTTGGTCCATCGTCCTGAGGGACGGGCTGCAGATCAGCCCAATCCTTTCGATCTCTGAAACACACAAACAGATGGTGGATTTCCTACAAGTCTTCAAGAAATCAGCTAAATGTAGCTACCACTTAGAGCTCATGGTGGATTTCAAATCGCAGATAATCCACCCCCTTCTAATATATTCACCTTAATATGATGCCATATATGTCGAGTAATTCTGGCTAAAATGCCACTGTAACCCGAGTCAGATTGAATTAAATCTTCCTCTGCTGCTTTATATACATGCTGAACTTCAGTTTGAGGCTAGCCACTAAGCTAGCTACCGCTCCCTAAACATGCATAGAAACGCTTTACCTATAGAACACATAACGCGTTGGATCTGCAACATAGTCATCCACGAGATGGTCCTCAACTTCAACATCAAATTCGTTGTCTTCTTTGTCTTCTACGGTTTCATTTAAAGTTTCTTCAACACCAGACATTGTTAAATCGCTAGTTAGCTTAATCGTCTGTGCCGTCAGGAAGACAGAAAACGTCATTTCCGGTCCGTGTGCCCCGAAAGATGCCTTTAGGGACTCCGGGAAATGTTGCACGCACACACGTTTAAGATGAGTAAAAATATGGCAAGCCGCTAAAATGAAGTCCGTTTTTGACAGACCCGGCTTGCCATATAAAAATGTATGCAAGCTCGAAGCGACGTTTAATAAAAAATAAAATGGAAGAGAAAAAAAATTCATGTCATGAAAATTTCTCAGGCTATCAGACATTAAACGAGTCAGTTAACCTACTACCTACCCCCGAGCCATCAGACTATTAAACTGTATTTGACATAATGTGCAATGTTTACACTGTTTGTAGTACAGTTTACACTGTTGTGCAGCTCTGTCTGTAGTACTATTTTACATTGATACGTGGTACTTGCACTGTTTATAGTACTGTCTACAGTTTACCCTGATAGGTAGTATTTGCACTTTTTATAGTACCGTTTACATTGATATGTGGTACTTCCGCTGTTTATAGTGCTGTTTATAGTACTGACTACACGGATATTTGGTATTTGCACTGTTGCGTGCTGAAGATGTGCAGTATCCTCTCTATTTATAGTACTGTTTATATTGATATGTGGTACCTTCACTGTTTATAGTACTGTCTACACTGATATATAGTATTTTCACT